>JBAMJV010013746.1:0-28477 GCA_037951105.1 Echinarachnius parma | reverse complement strand
CGATGACCATCATTATCACCAGTCTCTTCATCATCACGACTATCAATACCCTCATCATCATCAGACATCATAATCATCAACATCATCCTCTCCACCATTATAATTGCCATCAATGTCATCATTGCTATTATCTACCATCCTCATCATCATCATCATCGGCATCTTCATTAACCTTATCACCATTATCATCAACATTGTCATCATCAATATTATCATTACCCTTATCATCACCATAAAATATGAATATCATCACCGTCATGATCGTTACCATCATTATTGTCGTCATCATCAATAAAATCATCATTACCATTATCAATACCATCACCACCGTCATGATCGTTGCCATCATTATTGTCGTCAACATCATCAACAATATCATCATCATGGCCATCATTACTGTCGTCATCATTAGCGTAACGAGTGTGTCTGTGAGTTTGTGTGGGGGGGGGGGGGGGGGGGGAGGGGGTAGATAACACATAATGTCATGTACAAAGTGAGTCCAGTGAGTGAATAGCACTTTGCATCTTTGCCCATTTCTCGACCATGCAACGTCCATATGACTAGAAATGTTCACACAATGCCCAGTGGATATATCAGATTATCAGACTATTCCTTCCAAGCGCTCAGTGGGCTCAAGAAGATCGTTCACATAAAGGCTTTCACCTCCTACCGGTCCCCATTTATACACCTGGTTAGAGAGCAGCAATAGTGGATAAATTGTCTTGCTGAAGGACAAACGCCGTGGGCAGGGTTCGAACTCGGGATCTCATGATCGGAAAGCGCGCGCTCTACCAATCTTGCCACACCTCATCCACATTAATATAGTTTTTCTAGGATGTTTGCCATGTAAATCCTTTGGATATTTCTGCAGTAATCTGGAGTTATAAGATGTGCGTTAAAAGTAAATAGTGGGGCGTACCACCATGCGCGCTTTAAGCTAGAAACCCCCAAAAGAGCAATATTTCATATTTGCATACATAAGTTTTAATTTAATGCTTTATACGTATACGCACAGGTTTTCAATAATCCGTGCCTTTAACACATTCAATTATTTGTATTCATTCCATGCAGGATGGATAACAAACAAATACATGATCTAAATATAGAGTTTTTATATAGAGCATACCACATAGGCAGAATTGCATGTCCCTATGCGCTTTAATTATTACCCTTGGTCATTATGTACAGGTCAAACCAGCACAATTATCATGAGCACCATCTCAACTCCCCGGGGAGCATACTAGCCAATGACAGCCATATGATAGCGCCCAGGCCAATTAACACCCGACCAAGTACCCATGTATACTCCTGGGTAGAAAGCAGCCATGTGGATTAAATGCCTTGCTGAAGGCTAAACGGAGTGTGCAGGGTTCGAACTCGGGATCCAAAATCAATAATAAAATAGTGATTATATATATTGTCCTGATAGCCCTGTGTAAAACTAGTTAATCACAGCGCCCTCTTGCGTCGGATTTGCAAAGTATTAAAATAACGTATTAATTCTTATAATCACTGAAAGGGGCCCTGCAACCCAAATGCATGTTGACCTCTATTCATCTGTATTAGTGTACACATTCAATATTTGTAAACGGTTTGACCCAAATATGTTTTGTATATTTTAAAACATTTTATCATTTATGTGTCTTCATGTTGCTAAGCCCCACCTCCTAAAAAACCCTCCAGAGCAAATTCTATTGTTGACCTGCAATGACATCATTTGTCAATCACTGGTCAGCTACCATGCTATTGTGATTAGCCTAATCACAAAAGCATCACACAGTTGAATAGAATACCAACTCACACAACTTCAATTACAATAGCTGTTGCTATTTCAGAAGAAAAGCACTGTCTAAGCTATTGCATGGAGGTATGCAGGGCATGCTTTTGTGTGGATGTTCTTTTTGTACTTTCATCTTTTGTTAATCTCATGGGAGCTGACCAGTGATTGACAAATTAGGTCACTGCAGGTCAACAATAGAATTTGCTCTGGAGGTTTTTTTAGGAGGTGGGGCTTAGCAACTTGAAGACAAATAAATGATAAAATGTTTAAAAATATACAAAACATATTTGGGTCAAACCGTTTACAAATATTGAATGTGTACACTAATACAGATGAACAGAGGTCAACATGCATTTGGGTTGCAGGGCCCCTTTAAGCCACAGTCCTGGAGTCCATGGGGCGTATAGTGGACAGTAGGGCGTAGCACCATACGCCCTTTAAGCTAGAACCCCCCAAAAGAGCAATATTTCAATCGTCTTTCCATCTATGGTGAAATCGTTGTTGTTGCTGTCTTTGTCGACTACCATTATGTTATGCTATTGTCACAACCCCAAAAAGTAGCCTGCTCTGCGGCCGGGCGGCGAGTTTTTAGCCAATTCCGCCCGGTCACCGAGCGGCGGCCGCCCAGGCACCGCTGGTTTTTAGGCATCGCTCGGTCGCCGCTGAAGTTTTAGCGCGGAGTTAAAATTTGGACGGCGCCTGCTCACTTTTCACTCGCCGGCCAAAATATGCTCGGTGCCCGGGCGGTCACCGCCCGGGCACCAACCTAATCGAGCGGTCGCCGTCGAGCGATTTAGGTCAAAAATAGGTCGAAGGCTGCCGAGCGGTCGCCGCCCGGTCACCGCTGGGAGATCTGTCGGTCACCGGGAGGCGAGTTCAAAATTGGTCGGCGTCCGGGCAGCGCCCGCTCGATGGACCGCGGCGTCTGCAGGATCATTGCTTGACATATACACTGTTTCTCATAAAGTTGAAAAAAAAAATTTTCCGGATCCAACTTCATTCTTTGTCTTGTTTTGTGCGCATAATGAATCATATTAGACTAAAAATAATTATTATATAATGTTTTCAAACTACCAATGTACCACAATAAATGTTGCATGAATTTGTATTAATTAAGTCAGCCTTTTGTTTTGAGCTTTGACAGGCAGTCCCTTCGATGATTGGCCCCTTTTCCTCTCCAAACGGTACGTCCAACAAGTCATCGTTATGGGTCGTTTCTCAGAGTTGGCTGTAAAATATTCAACCAAAATTGGCACGTGTCATTGACTACACACCGCACGATGCGTGTGCTCCACCAGGAAGGGATGTCAACAAACAATATCCACTAGTTCATTGGAACATCGCAGGTTACGGTCTATAAAATACTCAGACGTTATCGAGATGAGGGTAAATTCAATCCACTGATTATCGGAAATTGCTTAACCTGTGCCGTAGAAACCGGAAATGCCAAAAAGGAGCCTTCGCTGTCTATGAAGAAAACACTATCGAATCAACGACTTCCGCCAAATTGTACATCAGAGATCGCTCTAACATGGTCACCGAGCAAGACAAGACAAACTACCAGGTGTCTACCCCGTAACATGCAACCAAGATTAACCGGACGTCCCTGGACTAGGGAGTAAAGAAGATTCCTACGTAGCCATTCGTGATATGTCATATTAATGGGTACGTGCCATTCCACCGTTTGGCCGTCAGAGCCTCAAGTCGTTTGGTAAATGCATACATCTTGGAGCTTCTCGCCACGTAATCGGCGAACCCTTCGTCTTCCATCTGTTCGGTCAAGGACGTTATGGCTCGTACTCAGATAACATATCACTAGTGTCCAGGCGGCAATCTTATGGGATCCCTAGTCCGGGGACGTCCGGTAAATCTCAGTTGCATGGTTGGGAGTGGACACTTGGTAGTTTGTCTTGCTCGGTGACCATGTTAGAGCGATCTTTGATGTACAATTTGGCGGAAGGCGTTGATTCCATAGTGTCTTCATCATAGACGGCGAAGGCTCCTTTTGGGCATTTCCGGTTTCAACGGCACAATTTAAGCAATTTGCAATCATCTATCTCGGTGGTCAATCGTGGACGTCCTAGAGATTCCTGTAGCTTTAATTGACCCTCCTCTTGATGAGGTCTGATGATTTTACAGACTGTAACCTGCGATGTCCCAACAAAATAGTGGACATTGCTTGTTGACACCCCTTCTTGGTAGAGTACAGGCTTCGTATGGCGTGTAGCCAACGGCGTTCGATGGAATATGGCCTTGAGAGCCTCCGTGCCAATTTTGGTTGAACATTTTAAAGCCAACTCTGAGAAAATACACACAATGATGACTTTTTGGACATACGCTTTTGAGAGGGAAACGGGCCAATCATCAAAGGAGTTGCCTTTCAAAGCTCAAAACAAAGGGCTTAATTATGTATTGTACATTGGTAGTTTTGAAACATTATTATAATCTTTACTTTTAGTCTAAAATTATTCATTATGCGCAAAAAAACAGGACAAAGTATGAAATTCGATCTTTAAACAAATTTTCCAACTATATGAGCAACAGTGTATATAGGCGCTCGACAAAAGTGCACAAGAGACAACAGCTCATTTCTATCCGAAGTTTCACTGGAATATGCCGAAAACACGCAAGAACACCAAGGGGCAAGCGGGGTACAGAGGCAAGGCAGCCGCCATCAGGATCCCCCCCAACAGAAGAAAGAGGCAGCTGCAGCCCAGGCAGAAGAGGACACGGATAGTGTCATGGAGGACAGGGAGGACAGGGGCACCCACGTTGGGACAGATGAGGACTATCTTGCATCCAACAGTCATTCCAAGAAGATAAGATAGCCCATGACATGGGGGACAACGAGTACAAGAAGACGGTGAAGAGGAGACACTTGATGGGGGAGTTCGCCAAGTCTCTTGGATTGTAGTATCAACAGCATCGTAGACCTTGTTGACCTCTCAGATGCAGAGCAAAGTGTTGTTGATGACCAGCCTGTAGAAATCACATATATACCCAGGTTGCCCATGAGAAATTCCTGGCGGAGCCCGGCGAGCCGCCGCCAGTACGCCTACGGGACACCCACCGACCACCGGCGTCCGGCCGCCGGGCGATTTCTTAAAAACAGTCGGTGGCCGGTGGGAGACCGCCCGGGAATCGATGGGTCATCGGTCGGTCACTGCCTGGACGCCGCGCGGAGGAACTCCCCGATTTCGCCCAGTTTTGACCTAAATTCGTCCGGTGACCGACGGGACATCGACAGGGCAGCGCCCAGGCACCGCTCGGGCTCTACAGCCTGCTCAACTTCTCCAAAAATCGTTGGGCGATGCCTAAATTCCAGCGGCGATCGAGCAGGCTACAAATCGGTCGGTCGCCGCTCTGAGTTGTGACCGTAGCATTAGTCTTGTTAGTGTTCAATAGAAGATCTTTCTCTTCACTCGCCTTTTTAATACGGTTCAATAGGTAAATGAGCTCCTCTCTACTGCTGCAAACTAGAGTAGTGTCATCCGCATACCTCAGGTTTGTGATCTTTGTACCCCCAGATTTCACTCCTCCATTGAAACCTTCTAGCGCCTCTCTCATGATGTCCTCAAAATATATCTTAAAAGAAGGCAAAGAAAATGCGATTCCAACGGATAGATATTTTGGACTTCTATAACGTAGTGCAGCTAATAATAAGAAAAAAAATGTAATTAAACACTTTTATATAGTGCATAACATAATTTGCATGTCCCTATGCGCTTTTATCGATACCCTTGGTTATAATGACAGTTCAAACCCGCACAATTATCTTGAGCACCATCTCAACTCGCTGGGGAGCATGCTAGCCAATGACAGCCATATGATAGCGCCCAGGCCAATTATCAACACCCGACCAAGTACCCATTTATACTCCTGGGTAGAAAGCAGCCATGTGGATTAAATGCCTTGCTGATGGGCAAACGGAGTGGGCAGGGTTCGAACTCGGGATCCAAAATCAATAATAAAAATAGTTATTATATTTATTGTCCTGATAGCCCTGTGTAAAACTTGTTAATCACAGCGCCCTCTTGCGTCGGATTTGCAAAGTATTAAAATAACGTATTCATTCTTATAATCACTGAAAGGGGCCCTGCAACCCAAATGCATGTTGACCTCTATTCATCTGTATTAGTGTACACATTCAATATTTGTAAACGGTTTGACCCAAATATGTTTTGTATATTTTAAAACATTTTATCATTTATGTGTCTTCATGTTGCTAAGCCCCACCTCCTAAAAAACCCTCCAGAGCAAATTCTATTGTTGACCTGCAATGACATCATTTGTCAATCACTGGTCAGCTACCATGCTATTGTGATTAGCCTAATCACAAAAGCATCACACAGTTGAATAGAATACCAACTCACACAACTTCAATTACAATAGCTGTTGCTATTTCAGAAGAAAAGCACTGTCTAAGCTATTGCATGGAGGTATGCAGGGCATGCTTTTGTGTGGATGTTCTTTTTGTACTTTCATCTTTTGTTAATCTCATGGGAGCTGACCAGTGATTGACAAATTAGGTCACTGCAGGTCAACAATAGAATTTGCTCTGGAGGTTTTTTTAGGAGGTGGGGCTTAGCAACTTGAAGACAAATAAATGATAAAATGTTTAAAAATATACAAAACATATTTGGGTCAAACCGTTTACAAATATTGAATGTGTACACTAATACAGATGAACAGAGGTCAACATGCATTTGGGTTGCAGGGCCCCTTTAAGCCACAGTCCTGGAGTCCATGGGGCGTATAGTGGACAGTAGGGCGTAGCACCATACGCCCTTTAAGCTAGAACCCCCCAAAAGAGCAATATTTCAATCGTCTTTCCATCTATGGTGAAATCGTTGTTGTTGCTGTCTTTGTCGACTACCATTATGTTATGCTATTGTCACAACCCCAAAAAGTAGCCTGCTCTGCGGCCGGGCGGCGAGTTTTTAGCCAATTCCGCCCGGTCACCGAGCGGCGGCCGCCCAGGCACCGCTGGTTTTTAGGCATCGCTCGGTCGCCGCTGAAGTTTTAGCGCGGAGTTAAAATTTGGACGGCGCCTGCTCACTTTTCACTCGCCGCCCAAAATATGCGCGGTCACCGCCCGGGCACCAACCTAATCGAGCGGTCGCCGTCGAGCGATTTAGGTCAAAAATAGGTCGAAGGCTGCCGAGCGGTCGCCGCCCGGTCACCGCTGGGAGATCTGTCGGTCACCGGGAGGCGAGTTCAAAATTGGTCGGCGTCCGGGCAGCGCCCGCTCGATGGACCGCGGCGTCTGCAGGATCATTGCTTGACATATACACTGTTTCTCATAAAGTTGAAAAAAAAAATTTTCCGGATCCAACTTCATTCTTTGTCTTGTTTTGTGCGCATAATGAATCATATTAGACTAAAAATAATGATTATATAATGTTTTCAAACTACCAATGTACCACAATAAATGTTGCATGAATTTGTATTAATTAAGTCAGCCTTTTGTTTTGAGCTTTGACAGGCAGGCCCTTCGATGATTGGCCCCTTTTCCTCTCCAAAGCGTACGTCCAACAAGTCATCGTTATGGGTCGTTTCTCAGAGTTGGCTGTAAAATATTCAACCAAAATTGGCACGTGTCATTGACTACACACCGCACGATGCGTGTGCTCCACCAGGAAGGGATGTCAACAAACAATATCCACTAGTTCATTGGAACATCGCAGGTTACGGTCTATAAAATACTCAGACGTTATCGAGATGAGGGTAAAGTCAATCCACTGATTATCGGAAATTGCTTAACCTGTGCCGTAGAAACCGGAAATGCCAAAAAGGAGCCTTCGCTGTCTATGAAGAAAACACTATCGAATCAACGACTTCCGCCAAATTGTACATCAGAGATCGCTCTAACATGGTCACCGAGCAAGACAAGACAAACTACCAGGTGTCTACCCCGTAACATGCAACCAAGATTAACCGGACGGCCCTGGACTAGGGAGTAAAGAAGATTCCTACGTAGCCATTCGTGATATGTCATATTAATGGGTACGTGCCATTCCACCGTTTGGCCGTCAGAGCCTCAAGTCGTTTGGTAAATGCATACATCTTGGAGCTTCTCGCCACGTAATCGGCGAACCCTTCGTCTTCCATCTGTTCGGTCAAGGATGTTATGGCTCGTACTCAGATAACATATCACTAGTGTCCAGGCGGCAATCTTATGGGATCCCTAGTCCAGGGACGTCCGGTAAATCTCAGTTGCATGGTTGGGAGTGGACACTTGGTAGTTTGTCTTGCTCGGTGACCATGTTAGAGCGATCTTTGATGTACAATTTGGCGGAAGGCGTTGATTCCATAGTGTCTTCATCATAGACGGCGAAGGCTCCTTTTGGGCATTTCCGGTTTCAACGGCACAATTTAAGCAATTTGCAATCATCTATCTCGGTGGTCAATCGTGGACGTCCTAGAGATTCCTGTAGCTTTAATTGACCCTCCTCTTGATGAGGTCTGATGATTTTACAGACTGTAACCTGCGATGTCCCAACAAAATAGTGGACATTGCTTGTTGACACCCCTTCTTGGTAGAGTACAGGCTTCGTATGGCGTGTAGCCAACGGCGTTCGATGGAATATGGCCTTGAGAGCCTCCGTGCCAATTTTGGTTGAACATTTTAAAGCCAACTCTGAGAAAATACACACAATGATGACTTGTTGGACATACGCTTTTGAGAGGGAAACGGGCCAATCATCAAAGGAGTTGCCTTTCAAAGCTCAAAACAAAGGGCTTAATTATGTATTGTACATTGGTAGTTTTGAAACATTATTATAATCTTTACTTTTAGTCTAAAATTATTCATTATGCGCAAAAAAACAGGACAAAGTATGAAATTCGATCTTTAAACAAATTTTCCAACTATATGAGCAACAGTGTATATAGGCGCTCGACAAAAGTGCACAAGAGACAACAGCTCATTTCTATCCGAAGTTTCACTGGAATATGCCGAAAACACGCAAGAACACCAAGGGGCAAGCGGGGTACAGAGGCAAGGCAGCCGCCATCAGGATCCCCCCCAACAGAAGAAAGAGGCAGCTGCAGCCCAGGCAGAAGAGGACACGGATAGTGTCATGGAGGACAGGGAGGACAGGGGCACCCACGTTGGGACAGATGAGGACTATCTTGCATCCAACAGTCATTCCAAGAAGATAAGATAGCCCATGACATGGGGGACAACGAGTACAAGTAGACGGTGAAGAGGAGACACTTGATGGGGGAGTTCGCCAAGTCTCTTGGATTGTAGTATCAACAGCATCGT
This sequence comes from Echinarachnius parma, assembly GCA_037951105.1. Lineage (NCBI taxonomy): Eukaryota > Metazoa > Echinodermata > Echinoidea > Clypeasteroida > Echinarachniidae > Echinarachnius > Echinarachnius parma. The sequence continues at coordinate 19,427 of JBAMJV010013746.1, read as the reverse complement.
AGACCTTGTTGACCTCTCAGATGCAGAGCAAAGTGTTGTTGATGACCAGCCTGTAGAAATCACATATATACCCAGGTTGCCCATGAGAAATTCCTGGCGGAGCCCGGCGAGCCGCCGCCAGTACGCCTACGGGACACCCACCGACCACCGGCGTCCGGCCGCCGGGCGATTTCTTAAAAACAGTCGGTGGCCGGTGGGAGACCGCCCGGGAATCGATGGGTCATCGGTCGGTCACTGCCTGGACGCCGCGCGGAGGAACTCCCGGATTTCGCCCAGTTTTGACCTAAATTCGTCCGGTGACCGACGGGACATCGACAGGGCACCGCCCAGGCATCGCTCGGGCTCTACAGCCTGCTCAACTTCTCCAAAAATCGTTGGGCGATGCCTAAATTCCAGCGGCGATCGAGCAGGCTACAAATCGGTCGGTCGCCGCTCTGAGTTGTGACCGTAGCATTAGTCTTGTTAGTGTTCAATAGAAGATCTTTCTCTTCACTCGCCTTTTTAATACGGTTCAATAGGTAAATGAGCTCCTCTCTACTGCTGCAAACTAGAGTAGTGTCATCCGCATACCTCAGGTTTGTGATCTTTGTACCCCCAGATTTCACTCCTCCATTGAAACCTTCTAGCGCCTCTCTCATGATGTCCTCAAAATATATCTTAAAAGAAGGCAAAGAAAATGCGATTCCAACGGATAGATATTTTGGACTTCTATAACGTAGTGCAGCTAATAATAAGAAAAAAAATGTAATTAAACACTTTTATATAGTGCATAACATAATTTGCATGTCCCTATGCGCTTTTATCGATACCCTTGGTTATAATGACAGTTCAAACCCGCACAATTATCTTGAGCACCATCTCAACTCGCCGGGGAGCATGCTAGCCAATGACAGCCATATGATAGCGCCCAGGCCAATTATCAACACCCGACCAAGTACCCATTTATACTCCTGGGTAGAAAGCAGCCATGTGGATTAAATGCCTTGCTGATGGGCAAACGGAGTGGGCAGGGTTCGAACTCGGGATCCAAAATCAATAATAAAAATAGTTATTATATTTATTGTCCTGATAGCCCTGTGTAAAACTTGTTAATCACAGCGCCCTCTTGCGTCGGATTTGAAAAGTATTAAAATAACGTATTCATTCTTATAATCACTGAAGCCACCTGGAGTCCATGGGGCGTAGCCTTCGAAAGATTTTAAATTTGGATAGTTTAGCAGTCTAAAGATGTATTTCTAGTACACTGCTATAATACTTTTTATCAAAATGAGCCCAAACTGAAAACCTGTCGTTTTCGAAAATGTGGGCGCAGGTCCGGGGGAGGGGGTGGGGGGGGGGGGGGGGAATAATGGATCTGAAATGTTCCTAGCCTTGAAATGTTCCCCATTAATATAGATTTTCTAGGATGTTCGCCACGTTAATCCTTTGGATATTTCTGCAGTAATCTGGAGTTATAAGATGTGCGTTATAAGTAAATAGTGGGGCGTAGCACCATGCGCGCTTTAAGCTAGAAACCCCCCAAAAGAGCAATATTTCATATTTGCATACATATGTTTTAATTTAATGCTTTATACGTATACGCACAGGTTTTCAATAATCCGTGCCTTTAACACATTCAATTATTTGTATTCATTCCATGCAGGATGGATAACAAACAAATACATGATCTAAATATAGAGTTTTTATATAGAGCATACCACATAGGCAGAATTGCATGTCCCTATGCGCTTTTATTATTACCAGGCGCGCCGGAAGCAGTTTTGGATTGGGGGGGCAAAACCCGAAGGGGGCTCACGATTTATGTGTTTAGGGGCTCATGCCCGACCACACTCACAGGGTTGCCACCCCCCCCCCCCCCCCCCCCCCCTCCCACGGTCAAGGGAGCTTTTGCATTTTTTGACTTGAAATTGTGGAATCTGGTGCATAAAAACATGATCCAACAACATAGCTTACAGCCCAAAATGAGTCCCGAGGGAGCGAAGCGACCGAGGGCTGTGAAAGAGCCAGAGGGGGGAGGGTTTGGGAGGGGGTATCCCCCTCCCACGGGGAAGATTTTGCATTTTTATACTGGAAATGGTGCAATCTGGGGCATAAAAACATAAACCATATGCCACATTTGTATATGATCCAACATCATAGCTTACAACTAAAAATGAGTCCTGAGGGAGCGAAGCGACCGAGGGCTGGGGCAGAGCCAGAGGGGGAGGGTTTGGGAGGGGGTATCCCCTCCCACGGGGAAGATTTTGCATTTTTATACTGGAAATGGTGCAATCTGGGGCATAAAAACATAAACCATATGCCACATTTGTATGATCCAACATCATAACTTTCAGCTAAAAATGAGTCCCGAGGGAGCGAAGCGACCGAGGGCTGGGGCAGAACCAGAGGGGAGGGTTTGGGAGGGGGTATCCCCCTCCCACGTGGAAGAATTTGCATTTTCATATTTGAAATGGTGCAATCTGGTGCATAAACATAAACCATATGCCACATTATGTATGATCCAACAACATAGCTTACAGCCAAGAATGAGTCCCGAGGTAGCAAAGTGACCGAGGGCTGGGGCAAAGCCAGGGGGTTGGGAGGGGGTATCCCCCTCCCACGGGGAAGATTTGGCCTGTATATACTTGAAATGGTGCAATATGGTGCATAAACAAACATAAACCATATGCCACATTTGTATGATCCAACATCATAGCTTACAACTAAAAATGAGTCCCGAGGGAGCGAAGCGACCGAGGGCTGGGGCAGAGCCAGAGGAGGAGGGTTTGGGAGGGGGTATCCCCCTCCCACGGGGAAGATTTTGCATTTATTTACTTGTAATGGTGCGATTTGGTGCACGTCACACAAACAGCAGAGCAATAACATCCTACACAGGAAGTACGTGGACTGGTACCAGAAAAACCCACCCCAGACGTATCAAATGCAAGTTACACAACAAACTGAGATAATTTGTTTGCGCGCGAAGCGCGCAGCGAAAATTTTAAATGGATGAATAACTCAGTTTTTAAACGTTAGAAATAACAAGTATTGGCTGATACATTTAATTTGTTATTTTGCTTTTTCTTTCTTTCTTTCTTTTTTCTTCCTTTTTTTTTGAGGGGGGGCTTTTTGGGGGGGCAAAAACGCGTTTTGCCCCCCCACTTTTTGGATTGGGGGGGCGGCCGCCCCCCCTGCCCCCCCACTTCCGGCGCCTATGATTATTACCCATGGTCATTATGTACAGGTCAAACACGCACAGTTATCATTAGCACCATCTCAACTCCCCGGGGAGCATACTAGCCAATGACAGCCATATGATAGCGCCCGGGCCAATTAACACCCGACCAAATACACATGTATACTCCTGGGTAGAAAGCAGCCATGTGGAATAAATGCCTTGCTGAAGGGCAAACGGAGTGGGCAGGGTTCGAACTCGGGATCCGAAATTAATAATAAAATAGTGATTATATGTATTGTCATGATAGCCCTGTGTAAAACTTGTTAATCACAGCGCCCTCTTGCGTCGGATTTGCAAAGTATTAAAATAACGTATTCATTCTTATATTCACTGAAGCCATCTGGAGTCCATGGGGCGTAGCCTTCGAAAGATTTTAAATTTGGATAGTTTAGCAGTCTAAAGATGTATATCTAGTACACTGCTCTAATACTTGTATTTCAAAATGAGCCAAAACTGAAAGCCTGTCGTTTTCGAAAAGGTGGGTGCAGGTCCGGGGGAGTGGGTGGGGGGGGGGGGGGGGGGGGGGGGAATAATGGATCTGAAATGTTCCTAGCCTTGAAATGTTCCTCATTAATATAGATTTTCTAGGATGTTCGCCACGTTAATCCTTTGGATATTTCTGCAGTAATCTGGAGTTATAAGATGTGTGTTATAAGTAAATAGTGGGGCGTACCACCATGCGCGCTTTAAGCTAGAAACCCCCAAAAGAGCAATATTTAATATTTGCATACATATGTTTTAATTTAATGCTTTATACGTATACGAACAGGTTTTCAATAATCCATGCCTTTAACACATTCAATTATTTGTATTCATTCCATGCAGGATGGATAACAAACAAATACATGATCTAAATATAGAGTTTTTATATAGAGCATACCACATAGGCAGAATTGCATGTCCCTATGCGCTTTTATTATTACCCTTGGTCATTATGTACAGGTCAAACCCGCACAATTATCATGAGCACCATCTCAACTCCCCGGGGAGCATACTAGCCAATGACAGCCATATGATAGCGCCCGGGCCAATTAACACCCGACCAAGTACCCATGAATACTCCTGGGTAGAAAGCAGCCATGTGGAATAAATGCCTTGCTGAAGGGCAAGCGGAGTGGGCAGGGTTCGAACTCGGGATCCAAAATTAATAATAAAATAGTGATTATATATATTGTCCTGATAGCCCTGTGTGAAACTAGTTAATCACAGCGCCCTCTTGCGTCGGATTTGCAAAGTATTAAAATAACGTATTCATTCTTATAATCACTGAAGCCACCTGGAGTCCATGCGGCGTATATAAGTGGACAGTAGGGCGTAGCACCATACGCCCTTTAAGCTGCTAGAACCCCCAAAAGAGCAATATTTCAATCGTCTTTCCATCTATGGTGAAATCGTTGTTGTTGCTGTCTTTGTCGACTACCATTATGTAAGTCTTTTTAGTGTTCAATAGAAGATCTTTCTCTTCACTCGCCTTTTTAATACGGTTCAATAGGTAAATGAGCTCCTCTCTACTGCTGCAAACTAGAGTAGTGTCACCCGCATACCTCAGGTTTGTGATTTTTGTACCCCCGAATTTCACTCCTCCATTGAAACCTTCCAGCGCCTCTCTCATAATGTCCTCAGAATATATATTAAAAGAAGGCAACGAAAATGGGATTCCAACGGATAGATATTTTTGACTTCTATAAGGTAGTGCAGCTAATAATAAGAAAAAATGTAATTAAACACTTGTATATAGTGCATAACATAATGTGCATGTCCCTATGCGCTTTTATCGATACCCTTGGTTATTATGACAGTTCAAACCCGCACAATTATCTTGAGTACCATCTCAACTCGCCGGGGAGCATGCTAGCCAATGACAGCCATATGATAGCGCCCAGGCCAATTATCAACACCCGACCAAGTACCCATTTATACTCCTGAGTAGAAAGCAGCCATGTGGATTAAATGCCTTGCTGATGGGCAAACGGAGTGGGCAGGGTTCGAAATCGGGATCCAAAATCAATAATAAAATAGTTATTATATTTATTGTCCTGAAAGCCCTGTGTAAAACTTGTTAATCACAGCGCCCTCTTGCGTCGGATTTGCAAAGTATTAAAATAACGTATATATTCTTATAATCACTGAAGCCACCTGGAGTCCATGGGGCGTATATAAGTGGACAGTAGGGCGTAGCACCATACGCCCTTTAAGCTAGAACCCCCCCCCCCCCCCAAAAGAGCAATATTTCAATCGTCTTTCCATCTATGGTGAAATCGTTGTTGTTGCTGTCTTTGTCAACTACCATTATATTAGTCTTTTTAGTGTTCAATAGGAGATCTTTCTCTTCACTCGCCTTTTTAATACGGTTCAATAGGTAAATGAGCTCCTCTCTACCGCTGCAAACTAGAGTAGTGTCATCTGCATACCTCAGGTTTGTGATCTTTGTACCCCCGAATTTCACTCCTCCATTGAAACCTTCCAGCGCCTCTCTCATGATGTCCGCAAAATATATATTAAAAGAAGGCAAAGAAAATGGGATTCCAACGGATAGATATTTTGGACTTCTATAAGGTAGTGCAGCTAATAATAAGAAAAAAATGTAATTAAACACTTTTATATAGTGCATAACATAATGTGCATGTCCCTATGCGCTTTTATCGATACCCTTGGTTATTATGACAGTTCAAACCCGCACAATTATCTTGAGCACCATCTCAACTCGCCGGGGAGCATGCTAGCCAATGACAGCCATATGATAGCGCCCAGGCCAATTACCCATTTATACTCCTGAGTAGAAAGCAGCCATGTGGATTAAATGCCTTGCTGATGGGCAAACGGAGTGGGCAGTGTTCGAAATCGGGATCCAAAATCAATAATAAAATAGTTATTATATTTATTGTCCTGAAAGCCCTGTGTAAAACTTGTTAATCACAGCGCCCTCTTGCGTCGGATTTGCAAAGTATTAAAATAACGTATATATTCTTATAATCACTGAAGCCACCTGGAGTCCATGGGGCGTATATAAGTGGACAGTAGGGCGTAGCACCATACGCCCTTTAAGCTAGAACCCCCCCCCCCCAAAAGAGCAATATTTCAATCGTCTTTCCATCTATGGTGAAATCGTTGTTGTTGCTGTCTTTGTCAACTACCATTATATTAGTCTTTTTAGTGTTCAATAGGAGATCTTTCTCTTCACTCGCCTTTTTAATACGGTTCAATAGGTAAATGAGCTCCTCTCTACCGCTGCAAACTAGAGTAGTGTCATCTGCATACCTCAGGTTTGTGATCTTTGTACCCCCGAATTTCACTCCTCCATTGAAACCTTCCAGCGCCTCTCTCATGATGTCCGCAAAATATATATTAAAAGAAGGCAAAGAAAATGGGATTCCAACGGATAGATATTTTGGACTTCTATAAGGTAGTGCAGCTAATAATAAGAAAAAAATGTAATTAAACACTTTTATATAGTGCATAACATAATGTGCATGTCCCTATGCGCTTTTATCGATACCCTTGGTTATTATGACAGTTCAAACCCGCACAATTATCTTGAGCACCATCTCAACTCGCCGGGGAGCATGCTAGCCAATGACAGCCATATGATAGCGCCCAGGCCAATTACCCATTTATACTCCTGGGTAGAAAGCAGCCATGTGGATTAAATGCCTTGCTGAAGGGCAAACGGAGTGGGCAGGGTTCGAACTCGGGATCCAAAATTAATAATAAAATAGTGATTATATATATTGTCCTGATAGCCCTGTGTAAAACTAGTTAATCACAGCGCCCTCTTGCGTCGGATTTGCAAAGTATTAAAATAACGTATTCATTCTTATAATCACTGAAAGGGGCCCTGCAACCCAAATGCATGTTGACCTCTATTCATCTGTATTAGTGTACACATTCAATATTTGTAAACGGTTTGACCCAAATATGTTTTGTATATTTTAAAACATTTTATCATTTATGTGTCTTCATGTTGCTAAGCCCCACCTCCTAAAAAAAAAACCTCCAGAGCAAATTCTATTGTTGACCTGCAGTGACATCATTTGTCAATCACTGGTCAGCTACCATGCTATTGTGATTAGCCTAATCACAAAAGCATCACACGGTTGAATAGAATACCAACTCACACAACTTCAATAGCTGTTGCTATGTCAGAAGAAAAGCACTGTCTAAGCTATTGCATGGAGGTATGCAGGGCATGCTTTTGTGTGGATGTTCTTTTTGTACTTTCATCTTTTGTTAATCTCATGGTAGCTGACCAGTGATTGACAAATTAGGTCACTGCAGGTCAACAATAGAATTTGCTCTGGAGGGTTTTTTAGGAGGTGGGGCTTAGCAACTTGAAGACAAATAAATGATAAAATGTTTAAAAATATACAAAACATATTTGGGTCAAACCGTTTACAAATATTGAATGTGTACACTAATACAGATGAACAGAGGTCAACATGCATTTGGGTTGCAGGGCCCCTTTAAGCCACAGTCCTGGAGTCCATGGGGCGTATAGTGGACAGTAGGGCGTAGCACCATACGCCCTTTAAGCTAGAACCCCCCAAAAGAGCAATATTTCAATCGTCTTTCCATCTATGGTGAAATCGTTGTTGTTGCTGTCTTTGTCGACTACCATTATGTTATGCTATTGTCACAACCCCAAAAAGTAGCCTGCTCTGCGGCCGGGCGGCGGGTTTTTGGCCAATTCCGCCCGGTCACCGAGCGGCGGCCGCCCAGGCACCGCTGGTTTTTAGGCATCGCTCGGTCGCCGCTGAAGTTTTAGCGCGAAGTTAAAATTTGGACGGCGCCTGCTCACTTTTCACTCGCCGCCCAAAATATGCTCGGTGCCCGGGCGGTCGCCGTCGAGCGATTTAGGTCAAAAATAGGTCGAAGGCTGCCGAGCGGTCGCCGCCCGGTCACCGCTGGGAGATCTGTCGGTCACCGGGAGGCGAGTTCAAAATTGGTCGGCGTCCGGGCAGTGCCCACTCGATGGACCGCGGCGTCTGCCCGATCATTGCTTGGCATATACACTGTTTCTCATAAAGTTGAAAAAAAAAATTTTCCGGATCCAACTTCATTCTTTGTCTTGTTTTGTGCGCATAATGAATCATATTAGACTAAAAATAATGATTATATAATGTTTTCAAACTACCAATGTACGACAATAAATGTTGCATGAATTTGTATTAATTAAGTCAGCCTTTTGTTTTGAGCTTTGACAGGCAGGCCCTTCGATGATTGGCCCCTTTTCCTCTCCAAAGCGTACGTCCAACAAGTCATCGTTATGGGTCGTTTCTCAGAGTTGGCTGTAAAATATTCAACCAAAATTGGCACGTGTCATTGGCTACACACCGCACGATGCGTGTGCTCCACCAGGAAGGGATGTCAACAAACAATATCCACTAGTTCATTGGAACATCGCAGGTTACGGTCTATAAAATACTCAGACGTTATCGAGATGAGGGTAAATTCAATCCACTGATTATCGGAAATTGCTTAACCTGTGCCGTAGAAACCGGAAATGCCAAAAAGGAGCCTTCGCTGTCTATGAAGAAAACACTATCGAATCAACGACTTCCGCCAAATTGTACATCAGAGATCGCTCTAACATGGTCACCGAGCAAGACAAGACAAACTACCAGGTGTCTACCCCGTAACATGCAACCAAGATTAACCGGACGTCCCTGGACTAGGGAGTAAAGAAGATTCATACGTAGCCACTCGTGATATGTCATATTAATGGGTACGAGCCATTCCACCGTTTGGCCGTCAGAGCCTCAAGTCGTTTGGTAAATGCATACATCTTGGAGCTTCTCGCCACGTAATCGGCGAACCCTTCGTCTTCCATCTGTTCGGTCAAGGATGTTATGGCTCGTACTCAGATAACATATCACTAGTGTCCAGGCGGCAATCTTATGGGATCCCTAGTCCAGGGACGTCCGGTAAATCTCAGTTGCATGGTTGGGAGTGGACACTTGGTAGTTTGTCTTGCTCGGTGACCATGTTAGAGCGATCTTTGATGTACAATTTGGCGGAAGGCGTTGATTCCATAGTGTCTTCATCATAGACGGCGAAGGCTCCTTTTGGGCATTTCCGGATTCAACGGCACAATTTAAGCAATTTGCAATCATCTATCTCGGTGGTCAATCGTGGACGTCCTAGAGATTCCTGTAGCTTTAATTGACCCTCCTCTTGATGAGGTCTGATGATTTTACAGACTGTAACCTGCGATGTCCCAACAAAATAGTGGACATTGCTTGTTGACACCCCTTCTTGGTAGAGTACAGGCTTCGTATGGCGTGTAGCCAACGGCGTTCGATGGAATATGGCCTTGAGAGCCTCCGTGCCAATTTTGGTTGAACATTTTAAAGCCAACTCTGAGAAAATACACACAATGATGAAATGTTGGACATACGCTTTTGAGAGGGAAACGGGCCAATCATCAAAGGAGTTGCCTTTCAAAGCTCAAAACAAAGGGCTAAATTATGTATTGTACATTGGTAGTTTTGAAACATTATTATAATCTTTACTTTTAGTCTAAAATTATTCATTATGCGCAAAAAAACAGGACAAAGTATGAAATTCGATCTTTAAACAAATTTTCCAACTATATGAGCAACAGTGTATATAGGCGCTCGACAAAAGTGCACAAGAGACAACAGCTCATTTCTATCCGAAGTTTCACTGGAATATGCCGAAAACACGCAAGAACACCAAGGGGCAAGCGGGGTACAGAGGCAAGGCAGCCGCCATCAGGATCTCCACCAATAGAAGAAAGAGGCAGCTGCAGCCCAGGCAGAAGAGGACATGGATAGCGTCATGGAGGACAGGGAGGACAGGGGCACCCACGTTGGGACAGATGAGGACTATCTTGCATCCAACAGTCATTCCAAGAAGATAACTTCTACGGGACACCCACCGACCACCGTCCGGCCACCGGGCGATTTCTTAAAAACAGTCGGTGGCCGGTGGGAGACCGCACGGGAATCAATGGGTCATCGGTCGGTCACTGCCTGGACGCCGCGCGGAGGAACTCCCCGATTTCGCCCAGTTTTGACCTAAAATCGTCCGGTGACCGACGGGACATCGACAGGGCACCGCCCAGGCACCGCTCGGGCTCTACAGCCTGCTCAACTTCTCCAAAAATCGTTGGGCGATGCCTAAATTCCAGCGCATCCGAGCAGGCTACAAATCGGTCGGTCGCCGCTCTGAGTTGTGACCGTAGCATTAGTCTTGTTAGTGTTCAATAGAAGATCTTTCTCTTCACTCGCATTTTTAATACGGTTCAATAGGTAAATGAGCTCCTCTCTACTGCTGCAAACTAGAGTAGTGTCATCCGCATACCTCAGGTTTGTGATCTTTGTACCCCCAAATTTCACTCCTCCATTGAAACCTTCCAGCGCCTCTATCACGATGTCCTCAGAATATAATATTACAAGAAGGCAACGAAAATGGGATTCCAACGGATAGGTATTTTTGACTTCTATAACGTAGTGCAGCTAATAATAAGGAAACAAATGTAATTAAACACTTTTATATAGTGCATAACATAATTTGCATGTCCCTATGCGCTTTTATCGATACCCTTGGTTATTATGACAGTTCAAACCCGCACAATTATCTTGAGCACCATCTCAACTCGCCGGGGAGCATGCTAGCCAATGACAGCCATATGATAGCGCCCAGGCCAATTATCAACACCCGACCAAGTACCCATTTATACTCCTGGGTAGAAAGCAGCCATGTGGATTAAATGCCTTGCTGATGGGCAAACGGAGTGGGTAGGGTTCGAACTCGGGATCCAAAATCAATAATAAAATAATAATAATAATAATAGTCGTTTCTTATATGGCGCAATCTTACAATTAAGTCTCAGTGCGCATAACTGAAAGAGAGAGAGAAATAGAAGCGTATTTAAGCAAAGATAAAATAGTAAAAACTTACAATTCATTAACAAACAAAAAAGCCTTTAAATTGGCTCGAAATTGATGCTCTGTATCAGATTATCTAATATGGTAAGGAAGTTTGTTCCAGAGCATAGGTGCAGCAAACTGGAAAGACCGCTGACCGTATGTCTTAGTTTTAACAGAATACTGAACTAAAAGATTCTTTGAACTTGATCGAAGGACTCTAGACGATTTATACAAACTAATAAGTTCTTGAATATAATCAGGTGAATTTCCATGTTTACATTTGAACGTAATGACTAAAATCTTAAACATAATTCGTTTATTTACAGGTAACCAATGTAAATTATACAAAACTGGACTTATGGATTCACATCTTTTAGTACGTGTTATCAAGCGAGCAGCAGAATTTTGCATGTGTTGTACTTTACTTAATAACACCTCAGGTAGACCAAATAAAATACTATTACAATTATCAATATAACTTAAAACAAAAGCATGGACAAGTCTTTCAGTGGTGCTTTTATCCAAATAGTGTCTAATCTTTCCAAGCTTATACAAACCAAATGATGCTTTTTTACAAATATTTTTTACATGATTTACTAATGACAAATTCTCATCAAATAAAACACCCAAGTTTCTAACACACTTTGCGGGTTGCAGTGAACTCTGATTAAACACAACAGGTGGTATTATATTCTTTTGTCTAAATCGAGATGACATATGAAGGAATTCAGTTTTCTCTGCATTCAGCCTTAACAAATTACTTGATGACCACAATTTGATATCCACTAAACATGACTCTAATTGAGGAATAATTAATGGTAGGTCTGAATGTTTAAGTGTATAAAGCTGGGTATCATCAGCATAAACTACATAACCAAAACCATAACTCTGCAAAATGTTCTCCAAGGGGGATGAATACAAAGTAAACAGTATTGGACCCATCACAGATCCTTGTGGGACTCCCTGGTTTATAATACGTTGGCTTGAAACCTCATCTTTGATTACTACATGTTGATATCTATTTGTAACGTAAGTATGTAGCCAATTTAATGAACTACTGTTGAATCCAAAGTTATATTGTAATCTTTGAAGTAGTGTATCGTGGCTGATAGAGTCAAAAGCAGCGGAGTAGTCCAGCAACAATAACAATGCCTCTTGTCCTTGATCGAGGCTCAAAAGAAGGTCATTGTGAACTCGTAGTAGTGCAGTTTCACAGCTATGATTCTGCCGATAAGCCGATTGCATCCTTGAATGAAGATTGTTTGTTGACAAGTAACATTGCATCTGAGAAACAGCGGCCCTCTCAAGTATTTTTGCAATGAACTTAAGATTGGCCACAGGTCTATAACTTGAAAGTTCCTCATGATTCAGCTTTGAGTTCTTCAACAATGGCTTAACATGAGCTGTCTTGAAAGCATCAGGAAAACAGCCTTTAGTGAATGAGGTGTTCACAATACGAGTAATAACTGGAGCTAGTTCTTCAACACATCTCTTGACAAGGCATGTTGGAATAGGGTCAAGAGAGCATGTGGATGACGGTGAGTTCATAACCAGCTTAGTGATCTGTTCTACCGAGAGCGTTGAGAAGTTATCAAAGACAGTTTCGCATTCTGTGCCTTGGTCAAAGCGAGAGATCCTAGTGAAGTCGGTCTGCGAATTGGATGAAGAGAGCTCGTCGACAATGCGATCAACTTTCTCACAGAAGAAGGCAGAGAAGGCTTCAACTAAAGATGTATCATCACCTCTGTCTGAAGAAGGTAGGACTCTGGAAGAAGACGAAAGAATCTGTCAACTCGTTGGAAAAGCTCACGTTGGTTACAGTCCTTCAGCTGTGCAGAGTGATGATTCTTCTTTGCCTCACGGATCAGATGATAGTAGTGGCGACACTTTGCTGTAAATATCTCCTTATCAACAGTCAGTGAAGATGCTTTGCAGCGTCTTTCCCATCGTCTCATCTCCTGTTTAGCAGCTCTTAACTCCTCATCATACCAAGGGGCATTTGGGCGACAGGTAATGGTACGAACCCTGACAGGTGCATGGTTGTCCAGCAGATCTCGTAGGGTGTTTTCATATTGTTCAATTAATTCATCAATGTCCTCAGCAGGAGCTATACAAAGATCTGATTTTAATATGTCATGACGGAAAGCATCAATGTCGATGGAGCGGATATTTCGACATTTAATGGACATTTTGATCAAGTCCGGCTTTCCAATGGAGAGAAGACACGTTACAGCAACGTGGTCAGACGGAAGATAATTAGTGCTAGATAGATCACTGATGAAATCATCTGACTCCCTTGAAAGAAGAAGGTCGAGTGTGTGACCATGTTGATGTGTTGGGAATTCAACAGTCTGCGTCAGATTGAAGGAAGTTACTAAATCCAGGAAGCGCTTAGCTTCCAGATTCTCTGTATTATCTACATGATAATTAAAATCCCCGCATATCAACAATCTATTTGGTGATAAAATTAGCACTTCAAGAAAGGTAGAGAAGTCTTTCATAAATGATGCAGTCGTTGATTGTTGGTTGTTGCCAAGAGGTGGTCTGTAGATGATATCAAGACGGAGAGGTGAATTATGGCTGGCTGTAATTAACACATCAAGATACTCGAAGGAGTCAAATGACGTCTGGTTACATTTACGAACATTGAAGGTGGTCCGGAAACATAATCCAACTCCACCGCCTGGTCGGTCCTTTCTTGGCACATGAAGAAACTTGTATCCTGGAAGAGTGTTCATGAGATCAGCAATTGGTTGATCATCTCGTTCATCGCCACGCAACCATGTTTCAGTAATGGCCAGAACGTCCAACTTGTTAGAGATAACAAAGTCACAGATCATAGGAATTTTGTTGCTCATTGATCGACAATTCCAAAGAGCAAAGTTGCAACTTGCTGACTGAAGATTTTGTAGTGAAGGATTTTGAGAAGCGGCCAGGCTGTTTTCTTTCTTCTTTTGACGAGAAGCTGGTTCTAATACAGGAATGTGTCTGTTGCGTCTCATCTGTCCTTTTGAACCACGGTGAGTCTTCGTGGTGCGTGCAATGCCCAAATCATGGATTCTGTCCCAGACGGCCTTGTTCAGTCTCAGGACATGGGCGCTGTCAGCGTTGGCACGCAGTTCGTGATAGTATGTTGATTCAAGGTATCTGCGATGTTGGCTGGAAGTGTTGTTGGCATTAGCAGACGGTGGTGCGTTCCCACTGGAAATCGGCCCCGGGTTAGGGCTCACGTCACCACAGATCAGAAGCGACGACTGGAAAGTTGAGGAACTGTTGCTGTAGTATGAGATACGAGTGCCCAAGTATCCCTGTAGCTTATAAATAGTTTGTGTCCGCCATCTTTTGCTGTAATACACATTGGCAGTATCAGCTTTAAAACTCCCTTGATAGTGAAGTAGGCTCAAAAGGATGGTAAGGCCAACAAAAGCGGTGATTCTATTCCAGGCCATTGTGAGTTGAAGCTTAATCCAGTCTCAATAGACCATGAATAGAGCAGTAGCTATTCATCTCGAGACTTAATCCCAAGCAAAGCAACGCACAGCTTGCTACAGTAGTGAATGAGGGGTAGTATGGCTGCTCACAGTTCAGTTTATAGTACATATACATCCAAATGTTTAACTATTCTAATTCACACCAAAAACAACACAAAATGACAAGAAATTTGGCTCAAACTATCCTGAGTTTGTGATGATCCAAATGGTGCAAAAATAATAACTGGATGGGTGCAAGAATCACTATAAACTATGCAAAAATACGAGAGCTAGTAAGAGGCAACCCACATGGGTGCACTGCTTGGTAGACTTGGTAAAATAGTTATTATATTTATTGTCCTGATAGCCCTGTGTAAAACTTGTTAATCACAGCGCCCTCTTGCGTCTGATTTGCAAAGTATTAAAATAACGTATTCATTCTTGTAATCACTGAAGCCACCTGGGGTCCATGGGGCGTACCTTCGAAAGATTTTAAATTAGGATAGTTTAGCAGTCTAAAGATGTATTTCTAATACACTGCTATAATACTTTTTATCAAAATGAGCCAAAACTGAAAGCCTGTCGTTTTCGAAAAGGTGGGTGCAGGTCCGGGGGAGGGGTTGGGGGGGGGGGGGGGGGGTAAGGGGGGGGGGAGAATAATGGATCTGAAATATTCCTAGCCTTGAAATGTTCCTCATTAATATAGATTTTCTAGGATGTTCGCCACGTTAATCCTTTGGATATTTCTGCAGTAATCTGGAGTTATAAGATGTGCGTTATAAGTAAATAGTGGGGCGTAGCACCATGCGCGCTTTAAGCTAGAAACGCCCAAAAGAGCAATATTTAATATTTGCATACATATGTTTTAATTTAATGCTTTATACGTATACGAACAGGTTTTCAATAATCCGTGCCTTTAACACATTCAATTATTTGTATTCATTCCATGCAGGATGGATAACAAACAAATACATGATCTAAATATAGAGTTTTTATAGAGAGCATACCTGATAGGCAGAATTGCATGTCCCTATGCGCTTTTATTATTACCCTTGGTCATTATGTACAGGTCAAACCCGCACATTATCATGAGCACCATCTCAACTCCCCGGGGAGCATACTAGCCAATGACAGCCAAATGATAGCGCCCAGGCCAATTAACACCCGACCAAGTACCCATGTAAACTCCTGGGTAAAAAGCAGCCATGTGGAATAAATGCCTTGCTGAAGGGCAAACGGAGTGGGCAGGGTTCGAACTCGGGATCCAAAATTAATAATAAAATAGTGATTATATATATTGTCCTGATAGCCCTGTGTAAAACTAGTTAATCACAGCGCCCTCTTGCGTCGGATTTGCAAAGTATTAAAATAACGTATTCATTCTTATAATCACTGAAGCCACCTGGAGTCCATGGGGCGTATATAAGTCGACAGTAGGGCGTAGCACCATACTCCCTTTAAGCTAGAACCCCCCAAAAGAGCAATATTTCAATCGTCTTTCCATCTATGGTAGAATCGTTGTTGTTGCTGTCTTTGTCGACTACCATTATTTTATTCTTTTTAGTGTTCAATAGAAGATCTTTCTCTTCACTCGCCTTTTTAATACGGTTCAATAGGTAAATGAGCTCCTCTCTACTGCTGCAAACTAGTGTAGTGTCATCCGCATACCTCAGGTTTGTGATCTTTGTACCCCCGAATTTCACTCCTCCATTGAAACCTTCCAGCGCCTCTCTCATGATGTCCTCAGAATATATATTAAAAGAAGGCAAAGAAAATGGGACTCCAACGGATAGATATTTTGGACTTCTATAACGTAGTGCAACTATAATAATAAAAAAGATGTAATTAAACACTTGTATATAGTGCATAACATAATTTGCATGTCCCTATGCGCTTTTATCGATACCCTTGGTTATTATAACAGTTCAAACCCGCACAATTATCTTGAGCACCATCTCAACTCCCCGGGGAGCATGCTAGCCAATGACAGCCATATGATAGCGCCCAGGCCAATTATTAACACCCGACCAAGTACCCATTTATACTCCTGGGTAGAAAGCAGCCATGTGGATTAAATGCCTTGCTGATGGGCAAACGGAGTGGGCAGGGTTCGAACTCGGGATCCAAAATCAATAATAAAATAGTTATTATATTTATTGTCCTGATCGCCCTGTGTAAAACTTGTTAATCACAGCGCCCTCTTGCGTCGGATTTGCAAAGTATTAAAATAACGTATTCATTCTTATGATCACTGAAGCCACCTGGAGTCCATTGGACGTAGCCTTCGAAAGATTTTAAATTTGGATAGTTTAGCAGTGTAAAGATGTAGGCTATTCCTAGTGCACTGCTAAATGAGCCAAAACTGAAAGCCTGTCGTTTTCGAAAAGGTGGGCGCAGGTCCGGGGGAGGGGGTGGGGGGGGGGGGAGGGGGGAATAATGGATCTGAAATGTTCCTAGCCTTGAAATGTTCCTCATTAATATAGATTTTCTAGGATGTTCGCCATGTAAATCCTTTGGATATTTCTGCAGTAATCTGGAGTAATAAGATGTGCGTTATAAGTAAATAGTGGGGCGTACCACCATGCGCGCTTTAAGCTAGAAACCCCCAAAAGAGCAATATTTCATATTTGCATACATATGTTTTAATGTAATGCTTTATACGTATACGCACAGGTTTTCAATAATCCGTGCCTTTAAGACATTTAATTATTTGTATTCATTCCATGCAGGATGGATAACAAACAAATACATGATCTAAATATAGAGTTTTTATATAGAGCATACCTGATAGGCAGAATTGCATGTCCCTATGCGCTTTTATTATTACCCTTGGTCATTATGTACAGGTCAAACCCGCACAATTATCATGAGCACCATCTCAACTCCCCGGGGAGCATACTAGCCAATGACAGCCATATGATAGCGCCCAGGCCAATTAACACCCGACCAAGTACCCATGTATACTCCTGGGTAGAAAGCAGCCATGTGGATTAAATGCCTTGCTGAAGGGCAAACGGAGTGGGCAGGGTTCGAACTCGGGATCCAAATTCAATAATAAAATAGTGATTATATATATTGTCCTGATAGCCCTGTGTAAAACTAGTTAATCACAGCGCCCTCTTGCGTCGGATTTGCAAAGTATTAAAATCACGTATTCATTCTTATAATCCCTGAAGCCACCTGGAGTCCATGGGGCGTATATAAGTGGACAGTAGGGCGTAGCACCATACGCCCTTTAAGCTGCTAGAACCCCCAAAAGAGCAATATTTCAATCGTCTTTCCATCTATGGTGGAATCGTTGTTGTTGCTGTGTCGACTACCATTATTTTATTCTTTTTAGTGTTCAATAGAAGATCTTTCTCTTCACTCGCCTTTTTAATACGGTTCAATAGGAAAATGATCTCCTCTGTACTGCTGCAAACTAGAGTAGTGTCATCCGCATACCTCAGGTTTGTGATTTTTGTACCCCCGAATTTCACTCCTCCATTGAAACCTTCCAGCGCCTCTCTCATGATGTCCTCAAAATATATATTAAAAGAAGGCAAAGAAAATTGGACTCCAACGGATAGATATTTTGGACTTCTATTAAGTAGTGCAGCTAATAATAAGAAAAAATGTAATTAAACACTTTTAAATAGTGCATAACATAATTTGCATGTCCCTATGCGCTTTTATTATTACCCTTGATCATTATGTACAGGTCAAACCCGCACAATTATCATGAGCACCATCTCAACCCCCCGGGGAGCATACTAGCCAATGACAGCCATATGATAGCGCCCAGGCCAATTAACACCCGACCAAGTACCCATGTATTACTCCTGGGTAGAAAGCAGCCATGTGGATTAAATGCCTTGCTGAAGGGCAAACGGAGAGGGCAGGTTTCGAACTCGGGATCCAAAATCAATAATAAAATAGTGATTATATATATTGTCCTGATAGCCCTGTGTAAAACTAGTTAATCACAGCGCCCTCTTGGATAATGGATCTGAAATGTTCCTAGCCTTGAAATGTTCCTCATTAATATAGTTTTAAGCTAAATACGCTTTTTGAAAACATAAAATTATAATCTTCGGGAATTATACGATCCGGAAACCTTAAGTCACTTTTATTCTCGTAATTTTGTCTCACACCGATAGCTTATATACCCACCTACTACCACTATAGAGGTAATATAAAGTTATTTGGTTGATAGCACTTGAATTCTGCTGAAAGAGTTTCCTTCAGTAATGAGATCATACACTTGTTGTGACTGATACAGTGGGACCAGTCTGAAGTCTGCTGAGTAGGAACAGAGGTATTCCCTATCCAAATCCAAATGCACAGCTCCTGATCCAAATGAGATTTTCAGAGTATTAGCTAACAAAACACACCTTCTGAGCTTCCTCTGTGAAGAGTGAATTGACAACTTGAACCTTCTCTAGGCTAAACCCGTCTGTACATTGGTGGTGGACTTAAATAAGGAACAAACAAGTGTTATACTTTAAGTGAGGTATGTTATGGAAGTTCTAGCACTTGAATCTACACAACAGGGG
The DNA here is from genome assembly GCA_037951105.1 of Echinarachnius parma. Lineage (NCBI taxonomy): Eukaryota > Metazoa > Echinodermata > Echinoidea > Clypeasteroida > Echinarachniidae > Echinarachnius > Echinarachnius parma. The sequence goes on along the minus strand of JBAMJV010013746.1, from coordinate 313 downwards.
GCTGATACAAGGGTCATACTCCAAACACTCTACAGTGTCCAAAATGACGGAGTCGTCAGAGTAGTTATTCATACCAATGTCACTGACATCATAAACATGTGTATATATCATGGTTTAATATATCTCACCGATCTCTCAGATCTGTGGGTGAGGAGTGAGGGCAGCATTATAGAATTGGAATATACAGGCAATGAAAGATTTGGCAAAAACCAGGCCGATGCAATAACAGATGACATTATCACTCATGCACGTTCCATCACCATGTGTACACCACAGACGCTGACCAGTTTGAGGATTCCAGTCTCGGAAAATG
>JBAMJV010013745.1:0-17504 GCA_037951105.1 Echinarachnius parma | reverse complement strand
GGTATCCCCCTCCCACGGGGAAGATTTTGCCTTTATATACTTAAAATGGTGCAATTTTGTGCACGTCACACAAGCAGCCAGAGCAATGCCAGCCTACGCGGGAACTACGTGGCCCCCAGAACATGTGCAAGTTACACAACAAACTGAGATAATCTGTTCGCGCGCGAAGCGCGCAGCGAAAATTTAGAATAGATGTATAAATTATTTTTTAAACGTTAGAATTAACAAGTCTTATAGCTCATACATTTTTCTTTCTTTCCCACTCTTCTTCTTCTTTTTTTTTGGGTGGGGGGGCTTTTTTTGGGGGCAAAAACGCGTTTTGCCCCCCACTTTTTGGATTGGGGGGGGGGGGGGCGGGCGCCCCCCTGCCCCCCCCCCCCCCCCCCCCCACTTCCGGCGCCTATGGGCTCTGGTCTTCATTTTGCTGGATATTCACATTCCTCGATGCGTGCCCTGAAGGCATGGTCACTGAGAATGGGTGGAATTCACAAATAAAGTTTATGCAAACCATGGTTTCGACCATGGGCTACATTTATTGGTTGCTGCTTGTAGACAAGAGAAAGACGAAAATCACATTTTGCCATTTTCTCCTGATACGGCAGTTGGTGCTTGTTAACCAGCCGTACCAAATAACATTCACAAACATGGACATCTCTTTATCAACGCGTAGATTTTAAAAAAATTGTTAAAATGTAAAACCATTATGTTAAAATGTTAAAATGTTAAAATGGCACTTTATAGATGTAGATCATGGTTTAAACCTTGGTTTACATGAACCTCCTTATTTGTCAATGCCAGCCAATGTGAATGGACCAATGTGAACCAAGGGTGGGGTTGTTTTATCCAGTCATTTCCTGACTTGAAATAACGTAGAGGAGAAGTCAACAAGCACACACACACATACACACACACCCACACCCACATATACGCACACACGCACACACACACACACACACACACACACACGCACACACGCACACACACACACACACGCACACACACACACACACACACACACACACACATACCGTAAATCGTGTCAATCGAGGACCTAAATCCTTGTACTATGCAAACGTGGACACACTAATATGTGTCACATTGATATTCTGCGTCCAACCGAGGACTATTGTGTATGTGTTTGACTTTCTGCGTCCAACCGTGGACGTACGGGGGTGCACGTTAATTTTTCCGGATTTTCGATGCGCGCGCATATGAATGGCATATGAATTAGCAATCCTTTGCACTAGTTAAGTAAACGAGGACGGTCCACGGTTGGAAATGTGTCCGTGGTTGGATAGTAGTGGCATATATTATGTCCTCGGTTGGGGGTGCTTACAGACTCACGTACACACACGCACACACACATACACACACACACTCGCATGCACACACAGACACGTACAATCACACAAGCAAAACACGCACATGCACCCCTAAAACACACACACATACGCACAGAAAACACTTGCACAGAAAATACATGTATTACGACATTCGAAACTTTCTTTATGACTCTTTTTAAAATGAAATACTATTCACTCACTGGTTTGTGCTAAGAAGCTAATTTAAATAATAATATCGCTATTCTTCCATGCTGCACACAAAGTATATACTAGTATGCCATTACCACGAAACCCTAATACTAGTATAGTCGCAAAAGTTAATTCATTTGTCTGATTTGGGTAATTCTAAATATTTTCTTAAATTGTCAGCTTCATGGTGCAAGATACATAATTTGTTATACTCTGGTAATAACAACCTTATACAAAATGGTCAAAATCCAGCAATGACGTAGCTGATACATTGATAAAGACAACTATTTTCTCAATTTGTCAGCTTAATTACATTTGGCGACTTTATAATAACTTGGTGGCAACATATATTATAGAATACCGTAACTACAGTACTGGACGCGGGAAATATATTTAAAATCTTTAAAAAAATAGTTGTAAGCCCCCAAAGAACGGTTCATTTACATAATTATTCAAATTTGATCCACATCCTACTTTTAAATGTAGTACCTGGCAAACTGACAGCTTGCCAGAGGATTACCCGACAAGGCAACACCTGGTCAGTTAGTTTGAATAATTAGGTTACATAATTAATAACAAAGGAGAGACCACCACAGAGATAAGAAGAAGACTGGCAATAGCAAGATTAACCATGCAGAGCATGTCTCATATCTGGAAAAGCCGAGGCCTGTTAATCATTCTGAAGGTTCGACTTCTTCGTATAACTGCATTTTCCATAATCTATCTATCCATATCTTTCCGTGGTTGCTACCTATGGATGCGAGTCTTGGCCCATGACAAAGAACGACGGAAAAGGAGTTGATGCTATTGAGATGTGTTGCTACAGAAGGCTGTTACAGGTGTGTAGGCAAGATAAGAAGACAGAATGTGTGGATTCTGAACAAGATTAGTACAGACTTAACTATCAGAAGGGGAATTATGGAACGAAAACTAAAGTATTTTGGTCACATCGTTAGGCGAGCTGAACAAGTTGAGAAACTAATACTGCAAGGCGCAATTGAAGGAAAACGTGGCAGAGGTCGTCCTCAACCTGTACTGATGATATCAAGAAAGTATCTTGGGAAGGAATGAAGGGTGCAACACTTGGCAGAAGCTAGAATTGCTTGGCGTGCTCTCGTAAAGACCCCAGCAGCGCTTTACAGCGCCACATGAGCTTGATGATGATGATGACTACTAAATAGTTGTGCATGTAAATTAAAAGTCTCCTTTCTGCATTTTGGATTCAAAATTGTTGAGCCCCAGGGATGTAATTGTTTTCGCCACTGCGCTTTTCCCGATCAGATGCTTTCTTCAGAGGCAAACACACAGGGCAGTCTTTCCTTGTGCAGTTCTTCCAGTGATGTATGATTTGTATTGATGATGCACAGTGGGCCACTGTTGAAGTTAAAAATGACGTCAAGATAAAAAAGAACATTAGAAAGTGAAGTGGGATATAATTTTACATTTACAGAATTGATGGAATATTATTTTTCTTCAATCATTTCATTATGAGATTTGCATTGTAATTGTAATTATAATAGAGTGCATATTTCAGTAATGATTTCTTTTCTTATAATATTCATATACAAATTATAACCTACAAAGCATTTCATGATTCAAACTTTTTCCATGTGAAAATACACAATCTGATATTGTAATACATTGTTTGTGTACAAACATATCTAATAATAAAGAACTAGATACAGCATTGGACTAGGTCACCCGAGTCATGAGAACAATGACTAATTACCTTGGCAAGACTTCCAGGCTTGGCAGTAGGTTATGTGGTTGAGGACGTTCTTCATGGTTCGGCAGTGTGGCAGGGCACACTGCTTCACCTCACCATTGGCCTGTGTCTCGCGCCGCTGGCATTTGTGGGCATGCAAGAGCAGTATCAGCTGTATCTGGATAAGCTTCCGCTCCCTGGGGTCTGCTGCAGATATAGATGTCTGCGACCCACCGGCAGCCCCGGCCGCGAAATGAATATTCATGTACTGAGCTCTGAAGGTAGTATTGCGCATGCGCGTGGACTTACTGACATGACGTGTTCTGTTAGTGCACTCATAGACTTGGTGCACTGTATTTAGTACCGTACGTCGTACAGCTCTTATAAAATATACTAAAGGTAATATGTCTGCTACATGGAAGGTTATAAACACTTTACTTTAAAAACAAAAAAATCATTAAATGCCGATATTTCAATTCCAGACCATGAAATTGCTGATAATTTAAATGATTATTTTGTAAATGCTGCATCCAATTTATTGAAGGAATCTGTACATGATGGTATTGTTATTTTAATGTCTCATTTAGTTCCCAATCTATATTTTGTTCACCTGCAAGTTCACTTGAAATTGTTGATATTGTTCTTAGAATGAAAAATGCAACAAGCCCTGGATTTTATGATATTTGTATTACTGTTGTGTTATACGCTTAATATACGAACCTCTATGTAAAATATGTAATTGTTCATTCTCTCATGGTATTTTTCCAACCCAAATGAAAATTTGTTAAAGTCATACCCATTTATAAGAAAGGTGATTATATAGGTTATTTTTGAATTATCGACTTATGTGTATATCGAGAGAGAAGGAGAGAGAAACACTAAACCAGGGATCTGTGATTTGTACCTCATAATTCCATGACTAAACTTGTTCTTTCGGAGTCTGAACCCGGGGGGGTGACTCCCAACATGACTGGCTACGCACCCGCGTCAGAAAAAAGCGTCGAAAGGGTATCATTTTCAGCTATACGGCGTCGTCGACGTTTTCCTGAAAAAGGGGTGTTTTTCAAGCACTGATCGCACAAAAACCTAAAAAAGGGTACCTTTTCAGGTTTACAGGTTTCGACGTTTTTCTACAAAAGGGGTCCCTTTTTAGCTACCGTAGCTCAGTACTACGGTTTTCGAATATTTTTTATTTCTGCGTGGCTGTAATATATGTGTGCATGAATGTTGTGTGCGTGTATATGCGTAACAAGTGCGCTACATGCGGTGCGCTATTCACATGCATCACAGTGGTCGCTAGTTCAGACGGTATTTTCAGCATAAACTTCCTGTGATCTTCCAGTGATATTCGAAGCTGCGACGCGTCAGAGCCACCAAAGAGCGTTAAATACGACCTTAGGATTAAGCCTTCGAAGGACAAGGAGTCATTTACCAACCGAGAATCGGCATTTATTGATACATTTTGTATCTAATACAATGGAGACGCGCCCGTAAGTAAAATAGTAATAAACGGTGCCCGAATGTGTTTGCATAAATTACAGCTGGTAGTACTGGTGGTAGGGGCCTAGTGCCACTGACTCTAGCCCGGCGATCTGGGCGATCCATTAAAGGAATTTACGCTGAGCCTGAGGGCTGATCATTATTCTGGAGCACCCATTATATCAGTTATAAACTAACTATATAAAACATATGATTGAAGGATACAAACTTCCTTTTACTGAGACTTTTTCTAGCTACAATATAATTATAAATTGTAGTTGTTTCTTGTAGAATTGCAATTCTAGGCTGAAAAGATTATTCAAATTGATTGTTTGTGTCACTGAGCTGAGTCACTGAGATCACCGAGTGTGGGTCTACTCCGTTGAACCCTCTGAGTGACATGGGTCATGCTATCGCCATGGTCATGAGCCGATGTATGAGTGCTCCCGATGAGCCGATCCCGATGCCTTTATCGAGCTGCCACTTGAGCCAGAAGGATCCTTGACGTTGTCGACAATCATTAATCATCGCCCAGGCCCCATGACCAGTGACCGGATGGTGGATGGCATGACCTGATGATTGTAATGTGTTGAGTCATTTAGATTCAAACACTTTTTTTATTTTGTGGGTGTACCGTATAGTATTAAGCAAAAAGGTAAATTAAGCATGTTGCGTCACTCGAGTCGAGGTTTTAAACCATTATGCCATGTTAACAATTAAGGGGTGTTAACTTTAAAATGTGCATTACGCCTGTTAGGCTACATTCAGAAAAGGTGCGATACATACGCCATTTAGGGTAAATCTCAGAAATGGTGCAATACGCCATTGGTCAATTTTTAAAAAGTGGATACGCCTATTACGCCATTAGAGTCCATTTTTTAAAAGGTGCGATACGCCATTTTTGCCCATTAGGGTCCATTTTTAAAAAGGTGCGATACGCCATTTTTGCCCATTAGGGTCCATTTTTTAAAAGGTGTGACACGGGTGGGTAGCACTTGTGTATGAGAGTGACCCCCCGGGAGTCTGAATGGCAATGGCCTTTATTCTTCGATCATATCTCACACTAGCTATAACACATGTACACTAGCTGTATGTCTGTACAACTCGATGGCTTACATAACCTTGCCTTAGGTGGGTGAAGGATGAAGCTGGACAGTGTGGTGGGCATAAGGGGATATAATGAGATGACCATGTGTTGGGTCAGTTGGGGTCGGGCATGGAATGTATGAAATGAGGCGAATTGGGTATGATCATGGAAACATGGGAATGTAATGGAACATCATAATAATATATACATTATACTTATTTACAAACACAATATCGACCAAGTTCCTTATTATCCCACATTTTGAAAGATCCTGGAAAGGTGATTGTACAGGCTTCAATAAGTGTGTATAGTTAATTGGTATTCTTTTCTTTGCGCAACATATATACACGCATATATACCGTATGTAGCAAATTCGATCTTGTTTTCATGGTTTCTATATTTTTCCACATAGATATACTTACATATCTCACTTACAGTACACACTTCTGTCACAGATTAGCCTTTACTCTTTTGAACGCGGTAAAGATATTCATGAGCCGAACGTACAGCATGACTAATTCATGAGATGAGATGACTAACCAATCAGATCGCAAGATACGGTTGGCAAGGACGGTAGTGTAATCCATCATGATAAAAGGGTTAATTTTTCTAGCAAACTTTAATTTTAGCAACAAAATAGGTAAAAACTAAATAAATACCAAAAGTTTAGTAATATTCTTTTAAGTCAATACGTACATTTGTGTATGTAATTTTTAGATCGATCAAACTGTCCATATTTTGAAGAAAAAAATATCACTTCAGATGCAATGTACCCTAAAGTCAAAATGATTGCGTCCACAACCTCTGGCGATCACCTAGCGTAGTCTCTGGCGGAGACCTTAAATTGACATTCAAGTTATGTTGAACCCATTACTGTGTACACTTTCGCGTGTAGTTTCATTACATGCGATGTAAGAGTGTCTAGAAAAGAGACCATGGCAAGTGAACAGCTGATAAATCAAAACAGAGAACGTGTTTTTTCCCCTGGAACTTGGAAGGGTACAACGTATGCATTGTACGTAGTGTGTAATACAGTAGGTCAACGGCCACATAGCTGTTGTTATTGGTAGTGCGATATCATGGCTTTTGTCAAGCGAATCAGTTATGACTATGAGGGAACATGGAAGAGGCAAAAACAAAATTAGTAGGAAATGAAGAAAGACCCGAGGCTAAGAGTTAGAAACAAACTACAACTGTTCGCATATGTTGTGCTTGTGGTAGAGATCTGTTCCGAAAGTATACTTTTTTTTACAAGAGTTGATCCACAAACAGCGACCAAACTGATCTCTACACACAAAATATGCGGCATCTGTAAAGCGAGAGTTGAACTGCTTGAGAAAGAAAGAAAACGGTCTTCAACTGACAGTGTATACTAAAATCACTGTTGAACTTTGAAGAGTTGAAGACCGTTTTCTTTCGTTCAAGGTCCAGGGCAAGCACTGGACGATGCATGCGGCACGAGCTGCGGGCGTTTCTTAGCTGCGTATTCTATACTCTTGTCAAGACAATTTTCACTCAAGATCGTTGGATACGCCATCATTATCGCATACTGGCCTAATACACACAGTTGCGGAGCACGACACGTAACGTCGCGTTTGTATGCATATATATTCATATCCGAATTTGCATACCGGTACCGGTATTGCGCAGAACGACTATAATGGACGCTACACGCATCTACCACATTTGGTAGATGAATACCGGTCTAATATAAGGTTTACATGAAAACTAAACAACAACAAATATTCAAAAAGAAAAAGGCCCTCGCTGCGCTCGGGTCTATAGTCTCGCGCTTCGCGCTCGGTTGGGTGTTCGCGCGGGGGCCTTGACAAAAGGCTAGTCACAGATAGGCTTCACACACACACACGCACACACACACACACACACACACACACACACACACACACACACACACGCACACGCACACGCACACGCACACGCACACGCACACACACACATACACATACACCCCCCCCCCTCTCTCCGTATCTCTCTCTCTCTCTTTCTCCAAACAAACACACAGACAGAAAAACCCACAACACAGCTCACACACAATTTGTACACCCTAAACCATCGATATAAACCACTGGATATAGCAACAGCGCCCTCATCATGAAGCCAGCGACAGTGTCAACAATATCCAAAATTGCACCCAAGAACAGAAATGCTCCATTCACTTGTGTGTTATATTGACCATTTTCAACGACGGAAAACCACATTATTGTGGCATCTTAAGTTCCACTTGATGGAATGAAAAGGAAATTTCATTATCATAGAAGAGCTCGTTAGTGGTGAGTAAATGTATTAGGTCTGAGAAAATGCATCATTTGCGCAATTTATTCACTTGTTTTCTTTCGTGTTATATGTGCCCCACATACTATAAACTGTGTCGGGTTTTGTGCAGTTCTGCCCGAAACTTTCGAAAGGGCCCGAAAAGAGTCTTTTAGAGGCGAATCGCGCATTTGTGCGCATTTGTGGTATACATTTCTAAATTTAGGTTTTTAATATGATTTGAACTCTCCTATCTTCCTTTATCATATCTCACGATCAATTATGTTATCTTAACGCAAAGTAATTGTTGTGTATTGTTAGCAGATCTAAATTCGGTCACGCATATTCAAAACGGGTAAACTGGCTTCATCACGGTGTTATCATTACTTGTAATTGTATGTAATCATGCTTTGGAAAATCACGTAATTGAATGGCCAAAGTTGGGGCTAGTGACCAAACAATAAAGCCTTTAACTTGGGACAAGTAAAATTCCAGAACACACGATTGAAATTATATCATTTATGAATGTGAATTATGTATATTGTCAAATGAAAGTATAATCCATGGACAATAGTCGTAGCATAGTTTTCAATAGACACTGTGGTCCAATGAAAATTTAAGAGTTTGTATCTATAGTTTGGTAAATTTATTTATTTGATATAAAATTTAAAACCAGAATTTAGATATAAAGTGCTCAGTTTAATACCTTGTTTGCCTTGCATATTTATAAAACTAAAGACTTTTTTCTCTTTTTTTTTTCTCTTTCTCTAAATTAGATTCCTGATCAGATGCCCACTTCTCACTGGCCATCAACTGCATTCTCGGCTGTATACAGCAGCAGCGGGATTCGACTTCAAGCCAGAACCATAAATTGATCTCGCATCCGTTGATCTTCGGGTGTGTTCATAGAACATCTTCGAAGCCGAGGCCTAGTACCTTTACAAATTTCAAGACTGAGACCAGGATTATTCCAGGATTATTCGCCATTTGACTCAAAAGGGGGGGGGGGGGGGGGGTCAGTTTCTTTATATATGTTTTGGTGTTCCCTCGCATATTTCCCTATAAGTTGATTTCTATACTTTGGGATTATGTCAGGTTTATAATAGGTTCTGACCATACGAGCAATGAAAACTAACGGCTTTCAGGGACGAACACCAAACTACGGTTTTCTATATCTCAGTTGGTAAGAGTGCCTGTCTAGCAATCTCGAGTTCTCGGGTTCGAATCCCGGTTGAAACTTGGGATCCCATTTTCTTTTGTCTTTTTCATTCATAAATTTCTCCTTGGTCGGGTGTTAAATTAGCCTGTAGTGCTCTACATCATCAGGCAGTTTTGGCTAGTATGCTCCCCTGGGAGTTGAGATAGTGCACAAGATAATTGTGCGGGATTGAACAGTACATGACGACCAAGGGGAATTATGTGCTTTGAATAGGGCACCTAGATACGTACATGGTGCTATATAAATGATATATATTATTATATATGAAATGAACATGCGCATATTGACTCTGAAATAGAAAACAACAACAGTTGTAATTATATTTTATGACATTCCCAATTGCCTCTTTATTTGTATGACCATGTAGGACCCCATTGCAGAAAGACATTCAATCTTGACTTGCAATTGAATGTATAACTGTATCTCTTTCTGCAATGGGACCTATATGTTTGTTTATGCTGCATTATGTGTGTATTTGTTTGCTTGTCAGTGCTCGCGTGTGTGTGTGTGTGTGTGTGTGTGTCATCTGAATTTGTGTGCTTTGGTAATTAAGTCAGCTTTGCCAAGTCAAAGGAGTGAAATAGATATACTGAGAATAAAAATGGAGGATATAAGGAATGTGAAGATATATAAAGGTGATTGATTGCGATTTTAGAATAATAATTAGTATGCAAAATATAAGCACAGATCTTCCCTTCTATATGAAAAAACATTATTACATTAATTACAGGGGAAAAAATATATGGGGGAGGCGGGGCGAAATTGTTTTTTGTTTTCTGTTTGGATCGTGATCAAATGCCAATCGGATGATCACTTACATTATTATAGCTAAATAGTAGACCCTAAAATCCGAAAAACAAGAAATGATAAAAGTAGCCCCAAAAGTTGGAAAAGTATATAGCCCCCGAAAACTACTATAAAATTAGAAAGGGAGCCCCCGCAATAAAAATATGAATTTGTCCCCTGATTAATTGTAATAATTTTGTCCCAATACCTCCCCCCCCCCCACACACACACACAAAAGGGGGTAGGGAGCCTGATATTCAAAGTGATATTCATGCAATCATATTTAAAATGGCATCCTTGATAATTACAAATTAAATTGACAATAATGTTTTGAGTATGAACATAAACATTTTAATCTTCTCGCACTATTTACATTCATTTCCTATTCCCCTGTATATCGACATGCGCAATGGATGGGTGCAATTTTAACTACTTCCGGTTTTGTGCGGCGGCTTCAGCGCCGTGAATGCGGCAGTGTACAGCACGCTGTATCCAGTGGTTTATATCGATGCCCTAAACCCTTGCCTAAACAATATCCACGCACTCCACTCCAAAAGTCCACGCGCATGCGTAATATATGTACTAGGTTTTTGTAGCTCAGCATCATGAATATTCATGATGCGTATACCTTTGAACCAATCGGGAGGCAGGATTTTACTGTAATAGGTAAACCTGTTTGGGAAAACAAATTTCGCGCCCCGGCCACTCCTACTTGAGCTAGGGACTGTTGAGCACTGACAGGATGCTGGGCCTGCTGTTGGAAAATATGAACAATTAGACACATATACTTCCACACATTAGTCCATCTTAAAGAGTAAGTGCATCAAGCATTTGACAATGATGAATAGGATAAACATGACCACTATTAAAGGGATCTAGTAACTTTGTTGAGATGTGCAAAAACTGATGAATGGTTGATGCAATGTATACTGTTGTTATCTCATATGTCCTCAGGGTATTGTGTGAAAATTTCAGGTCAAATGGACAATGTATGGCCAAGTAATGAGCGAAAATGCAAAGTGATATTGGGTGATATTCACCAACTCACTGCATTCACTTTGTACAGGGATGAAAATCTCGCCCGGAGATTTTCTTATCTAAATACTTCAATCATACATATCTTTGTAATGAAAGGGAAATTTGAAAAACCGAAAGCTGTCCCATGATTTTATTGTTAATACGAATACAACAAGGTATAAAGGAACCGCTAGAATTACAATTTTATTTTGAGGATTTGGACAATGTTACTAAGTCCCTTTAAGCATGCCAAGTTCATAATAGAATAAAAAATATGAAGTGCATTGAAAAGCAAATATCACTTTTGTTTTCCTCTTTTCTTTTCTTTTTTATACTGCAAACAGATCTAAAACTTTAATTTACTTTTCTTCAAGTATGATTCCATGATGATAAAAAATATTCATATAATAACATCGTAAGCAAATCCTAATTACAAAGGTTGTTCATGGCAACAAGAAAGCTCGCCTGACGTTTTCCTGGCAAGTACAATAATAAGTAATGAATGCAAGGTGGTTTCCAAGATTATAACTAGAAATCTGCCTTGTCGCGCAATGCGAAGTATCCCCCGGCACTGGCAGCGATTTTTGCGTCATCCTTATGTTCGAAGGAGGGACAAAGATATCCGTCCCCTCCCTCAAACAAAAGGATGACGTAGAGATCGCCACCAGTGACACAGACTATTGTCAAGACTAGGAGCAGCATCACCAAAACAATATGTGTGTAGATTAGAGTATAATGCATCTCTATAGAAAATTCGAAAGAAATCTGTCAAGAAATATGACCTGCAGAGCGCACACAATATATCCACTAAAATATGACCTTTGACCGTATAAAAGATGGAACACTGGGGGCAGCATCGCCAAAAATTATAGGCGTGCAGATTATATCAAGAAATGTGGCAGTTAGAGCGCACAAAAGAGACATATGATCTTAGATCTTTGACCCTATAAAGGACGGAACAACAAGGGCAGCAACATCAACAAGTATACATTTTGTAGATTGTACAAAGATAAATCTCCATGCAAAATTCGAAATAAATCCGTCAAGAAATATGACCTGCAGAGCGCACACTAGACACCCACCAAAATATTACCTTTGACCCTATAAAAGACGGAACACTGGAGGCAGCATCACCAACATCTATTGGCTTGTAGATTATACCAAGATACACCGTCATTCAAAATTTGAACAAAATCCCTTGAGAAATGTGGCCTAAAGAGCGCACACAAACCATCCACAAAAATATGGCCTTTTACCCTATAAAATTCGGAACACTGGGGGCAGCATCACCAAAAATTATCAGTTTGTAGATTATACCAAGATACACCTCCATACAAAATTTGGAAGAAATCCGTCTATAGGAATGTGGCAGTTAGACCGCACACTACAGTACACACAAGACATCTATCAAAATATGACCTTTGACTCTATAAAAGACAGAACACTGGATGCAGCATCACCAAAATCTATAGGCTTGTAGATTATACCAAGATACACCTTCATTCAAAATTTGAACAAAATCCCTTGAGAAATGTGGCCTATAGAGCGCACACAAACTATCCACAAAAAATATGGCCTTTTACCCTATAAAATTCGAAACACTGGGGGCAGCATCACCAAACATTATAAGTTTGTAGATTATACCAAGATACACCTCCATACAAAATTTGAAAGAAATCCGTCAAGGAATGTGGCAGTTAGAGCGCACACAAGAATATGACGCGGCGGCCGCGGACGCGGCGGCGGCGGCGGCGGCGTAACGCTGCTGAATCCAAAGTATCCCCCAGCAGCATACTGCAGGGGGATACAATTACATAATTCACGGAGACCAGGGTGATTGAATACCTTCTTCAGAGGCAAACACACAGGGCAGTCTTTCCTTGTGCAGTTCTTCCAGTGATGTATGATTTGTATTGATGATGCACAGTGGGCCACTGTTGAAGTTAAAAATGACGTCAAGATAAAAAAGAACATTAGAAAGTGAATTGGGATATAATTTTACATTTACAGAATTGATGGAATATTATTTTTCTTCAATCATTTCATTATGAGATTTGCATTGTAATTGTAATTATAATAGAGTGCATATTTCAGTAATGATTTCTTTTCTTATAATATTCATATACAAATTATAACCTACAAAGCATTTCATGATTCAAACTTTTTCCATGTGAAAATACACAATCTGATATTGTAATACATTGTTTGTGTACAAACATATCTAATAATAAAGAACTAGATACAGCATTGGACTAGGTCACCCGAGTCATGAGAACAATGACTGGGAATAGCTCCATTACCTTGGCAAGACTTCCCGGCTTGGCAGTTGGTTAGGTGGTTGAGGACGTTCTTCATGGTTCGGCAGTGTGGCAGGGCACACTGCTTCACCTCACCATTGGCCTGTGTCTCGCGCCGCTGGCATTTGTGGGCATGCAAGAGCAGCACCAGCTGTCTCTGGACAAGCCTCCGCTCCCCGAGGTCTACTGCAGATGCCTGCGACCCACCGGCAGCCCCGGCCACTCCTACTTGAGCTAGGGACTGTTGAGCACTGAAAGGATGCTGGGCCTGCTGTTGGAAAAATATGAACAATTGGACACATATACTTCCACACATTAGTCCATCTTAAAAAGTTAGTGCATCAAGCATTTGACAATGATGAAGAGGATAAACAGGACCACTATTAAAGGGATCTAGTAACTTTGTTGACATGTGCAAAAAGTGATGAAGGGTTGATGCAACGTATATTGTTGTTATCTCATATGTCCACAGGGTATTGTGTGAGAATTTCAGGTCAAATGGACATTGCATGGCCAAGTAATGAGCGAAAATGCAAAGTGATATTCACTAACTCACTGCACTCACTTTGTACACGGTTTCAAAACTCCGGGGGAGTTTTTCTTATCTGAATACTTCGATCGTACATATCTTTGTAACGAAAGGGAAATTTGAAAAACCGAAACCAGTCCCATGATTTTATTGTTAATACGAATACAACAAGGTATGAGGGAACCGCTAGAATTAAAATTTTATTTTGAGGATTTGGACAATGTTACTAATTCCCTTTAAGCATGCCAAGTTCATTATACAAATGATGCACAGGCATGAGTGGATCGGTACGAATTGGATGCACGAGTTTAACTTTGGTATAGCGCAGCGAGTGGGTTTTAGACCATTTCCAAAGTTAAAAGAGTGCATACAATTCTTACCGATCCACGAAATATGCCTGTGCAGCATTTGTTTTATAAAATGGGCGTGAAAAAATGTGAAAATCAGACTTTTTCCCAGTAATGGCTAAATTGGCTAAATTTACCGACCCATGGCTTCAAAAGTACTAACCCATGGCTTCAAAAGTACTGACCCATGGCAAAAATTTTGATTTCACATTTTAATTAAATTTTTTTTTTTTATTATAAAATTTTGTTTATATTAATTTTAAAATAAAAAATTAAAAACATTTATAATTGTTTTATTTTTATATATTTTTTTTAGATGAAATAAAAAAAATTATATAAATTTGAACATTAAATTTTTGTTTTTGAATGATAATTTTATTTGTTTATTTTTAAATTTTTTATCCACGAAATACCCTTAGCAGCATTTGTTTTTATAAAATAAGCGAAAAAAACCTGAAAATCAAACTAAAGTGAGCCATGCATCAGTAAAAAACTTTTACATGCTAATTGACCAATCAGAATGCAGGGATTCTTCTACCCATTTTATAAAATAGAATAAAGAATATGAAGCGCATTGAAAAGTAAATATCACTTTTGTTTTCCTCTTTTTTTAAATCTTTTTTTTTTTACTGCAAACATATCTAGAACTTTAATTTACTTTTCTTCAAGTATGATTCCATCATGATAAAAAATATTATATAATAAAATCGTAAGCAAATCATAGTTACAAAGGTTGTTCATGGCAACAAGAAAGCTCGCCTGACGTTTTCCTGGCAAGAACAATAATAAGTAATGCATGCAAGGTGGTTTCCAAGATTATAACTAGAAATCTGCCTTGTCGCGCAATGCGAAGTATCCCCCGGCACTGGCAGCGATTTTTGCGTCATCCTTATGTTCGAAGGAGGGACAAAGATATCGTCCCCTCCCTCAAACAAAAGGATGACGTAGAGATCGCCACCAGTGATCCAGACTATTGTCAAGACTAGGAGCAGCATCACCAAAACAATATGTGTGTAGATTAGAGTATAATGCATCTCTATAGAAAATTCGAAAGAAATCTGTCGACCTGCAGAGCGCACACAATATATGACCTTTGACCGTATAACAGATGGAACACTGGGGCAGCATCGCAAAATCATAGGCGTGCAGATTATATCAAGAAATTTGGCAGTTAGAGCGGGACAAAAGAGACATATGATCTTAGATCTTTGACCCTTTAGACGAAACAACAAGGGCAGCACAGATTGTACAAAGATAAATCTCCATGCAAAATTCGAAAGACTCCGTCAAGAAATATATGACCTGCAGAGCGCACACTAGACACCCACCAACATATGACCTTTGACCCTATAAAAGACGCAACACTGGAGGCAGCATCACCAACATCTATTGGCTTCTAGATTATACCAAGATACACCGTCATTCAAAATATGAAAAAAATCCCTTGAGAAATGTGGCCTAAAGAGCGCACACAAACCATCCACAAAAATATTGCCTTTTACCCTATTAAAATTCGGAACACTGGGGGCAGCATCACCAAAAATTATAAGTTTGTAGATTATACTAAGATACACCTCCATACAAAATTTGAAAGAAATCCGTCAATGAATGTGGGCAGTTAGAGCGCACACAAGAATATGACGCGGCGGCCGCGGACGCGGCGGCGGCGGCGGCGGCGTAACGCTGCTGAATCCAAAGTATCCCCCAGCAGCATACTGCAGGGGGATACAATTACATAATTCATGGAGATCAGGGTGATTGAATACCTCGTCATTCAGAAGTTCCGCAATCTGCTTTATCATCAAAATTGGCATCGTCTCATCGAGATTCTTTGTATCAATACGACAAACAATGCGGCAGAGAGGGCACGGTATTTCCACAATCTGAGCTCCCGCGGAACTAGTACTAGTAGTAGTACCTTCTTGGGAGTCAGGCTGATGAGAAGCTATCACTTTTTTAAGGCAGTCCTTGCAAAATGAGTGCCCACACAACAGCAATGTGGCGTCTCGCATTTGTTCATGGCAAATTGGACACTCCAAGATTCGTTCCAAAGATTTCCTGGTTTCGCTGTCCATTTTTACAGAGTTTTAGTATAGATTTTGTGGGTCAATGTAACACTTTACCGCCACACCAAGTATCCCGAATTCCATAATGGCAACAAACGATAATAGGATCCCCGCATACTTTACGCATGCACGGACTGGATCTCACATCACATGATGTTAAAACAGTGCTTCCCGTCCCACCGCCTCTTAGTCATGAGCAGGATCAAAGTCCGTGGGATTGTTTCGGTTTCATGTGAAAAACCACCCAAATGACAAATTATATTCTAGTTGCATCCTTTGTTTAAACATCCCGTATACATGTAGGCTCCTATGGCGCGCCATATTTGCTTAGTATTTCCAATAAACACTGTTTACCGCCGACAAACACTGTTTATCACCTCAACCGATTGTGATAAAATAAAGTTTGTATTAGCTCTAAATTCATGTTTTCTCCCAAATATTACACTTATTTTGCCATTACCTCACAAATTATATATTATTCTTGAAGCGCCCTCTGAATCAAAACTGACTATCCCTTTACGTGAATTTGGCCAAACTGCTTGACGCCAAACTGCTTGACGGCCGGGAAATTCTAGAGTATGTTATCATAATTCTAGTTGTATTGTATGTATTGTGGGGAAATATAACTCAATTCAAGGAACAGTAATATTATAGAACGGGAATGTACGTGTTATAATACAAACACTTGACCAACGCCAATATCAATAATATATATTTATTTGTGTTTAATGAGAGGTGGGTATAGATCTGTTCAGCTGAACATGTCGTCGCTTTCTGTTGATTTCGGATACGCAGTTGCGAAGCGAGGGGGGGGGGGGGGGGGGGGGGGGTGTCATTCCTGTTAGAATAGTTTTAAAAAAGGGATATTTATGTTTGTTTATTTATTTTATTTAATCACGGTATATACAATGGTAAAATGGCCGTGATCAAAAGAATACATAAATGCATTAAATAATTAAAAAAAATACATTACTAACAAGAAATCTAAAAAAGGGGGAAAAATGAACATATTTACAAAGATAGGGGTTACTACATGTTTGTAGTAGCCCCTATCTTTGTAAATATGTTAATTTCCCTCCCCTTTTTTAAAAAGATTTCTTGTTTGTAATGTATTATTATTATTTATTAATGCATTTCTGTATAAAGACATCAATAATTTACAAACATTT
>JBAMJV010013744.1:0-24037 GCA_037951105.1 Echinarachnius parma | reverse complement strand
ATGAGTGACCAAGACTAACGATCTTTCGGACAGGCCGAGCTGTTTCCAGGCAAATGGTCTAGAATTGGCCAAAAGGGTGCATTAAGATGAGATCAGGTTCAATGATACCTCAGTGACAGATGTTGAAACAAAAGACTCCAATTATGATTGATTCGCCACATAAAACACAACTACAAGGGATCACATGCAAGGGACGGAAGATTGACAGTTATCTAGTGTTCTTCAATCAACATGATTGTCTTGAATGTATTCTAGGAAAGTTGATACATTGAACTAATGAGAAAACATGTATGTTTTATCATGGTTCAGTTTCATTACTGTCCATCCACATCTGCATCTCAGTCAAACAGTCCTAGATCTTATTGCATGCAGCAAGGTCTGAAATGCCATGGCTTGAATGCAACTCAGAGTGGAGTATCATATCCGTAGATATGACAAATCACGTCGTGATGCTCTGCAATGTCCCTAGGTTAAATGTGAATGGTGAATAGGATAGGTCCCAGGACGGACCCCTGATGGAACGTAACAACCAAAGTTCCGTTTTCCGATGTAGAGTGCAGCTTGCGCGATATATTGAATTTGATCTAGGTTTATTGCATGTTTTCCCTTGTTTGTGTGTATGTATCATGTTCCGAATCAATGATAATAGTGGTCTTTTGGTTCAACTTCTGTAACGCAGGTCTCATTGAACCAGATTTCATATAAATGCATCATCGTGGTAATTTTAAAACCATTTGGTTGAAAAGAGGACCTGTCTGGAAAAACGTTAGTCTTGGTCACTCATGGCCACTGCCAGCATGATCAGTCGATTGGTCCGTATTACACCTCTCATCTCACAATAACCCCCAATGTAGAATCAGGATCTTGTTCACAGATGGCTTCGCAGTGTCTTCTTCTAACTTGATTCCAGGGTTATGAGTGTGTACTTTTGGTCATCATATTTGTGTCTAGGTTTCAGCATGCGCTCCTCTTTGAGTCTGCGTCAGTATCAATTAGTCATTGTCATTTAGACCCTTTCCATTGATAGGCAGAGCTAGGAGTTAGAAATAATGTGAGTTTTCATGACATGTGCTTTTTAGACATCGTTTTACAATGGATTATTAAGGCCATTGGTGTGGCAGGTGGTGATGGAGTCTCTGCCAGTCCGGTACGGTCCCATGATACTAGAGGTGTTTCTGCATCATGATCACTGATCATTCGTGCAGTCATTGAGGGCAAACATCTGCGAACTGGTTCTCAGCTTATGCGTGTATATAAGGTACTACATCAGCGATCTTGTGGATTTATTGTCTTCTCTTCCTAAGGTGGCTTAGGACTGTCATCTGCACATTTATCCCAGGCCCTTGCATACCTTGTTGACTTGGTGCGGGTCAGTGCGTATGCATTTGTGATACAGGGGTTAGACGTAAGTATCGAATCCTGGCATGGATTAGATGACTCCCTGGAAGTTATTATCCACGAGGATAAAATAATGATAAATAGCAACATAATGGCAACCTTGCATGAATCAAAACGTACTAAACAGCACATGTAGAATCATGCTACAAGTGATGAAACCTAAATGTGATGCCACCAACCGTTATTGGACACCTCCTTCGTACAAGATAAGTATGGCACGTTCGCTGAAGGTACAGCTTTAAATGAAGGTGGAAACAGTCTGGGCTTTTGGCCCAGTATATTCATGGTCAGTTCCAAATTTCTAGTGGGATCTGACTTTCTCAGCCCACCTTCAGGCAATATTCCAATGCACGGCAAAAGTATGCCAATGCTCTGCTAAAGCAGATGATTAGAGATCGGTTAAGTCAAAAATGGCCGCCAAAGTGCCTACCAGAACCCGTATGTGAGGTTTCATATTCTGAGATCGTACATCAATACACTATCATACAGAAAATGTGATTATATGACTTTAATTTACTATACTTATTTAGAAAGATAATTTATGTACTGTACATAATTATAGATTTTGTCATTCAAATCCAAATGGCTGCCAAGATAGCAGGCATACAAATAACTTAAATTATATTTTGTAATCATCCCTAGTTGCGAAATTATCAAAAAGCATGTCCATCTGTTTTATTTGTTTCTGTTTATTTAATTTATCTTAAAAAATAATATATGAAAAACATTTTTTCACCAAAATTCAAGATGGGTGCTAAGATGGCAGGCATACAAATAACTTAAATTATATATCTTAATCATCCCTAGTTGCAAAATTATCAAAAAAGCATGTTCATCTGTTTTGTATTTTCTGTTTATTTAATTTATCTTAAAAGATATATGAAAATATTTTGTTCACCAAAATCCAAGATGGCTGATAAAGTATGCATTCAAATTATAGTTGAATCATTAGAATTATACTTTAAACTATCCCTGCTTGCCATTTCACCCATATAAAATATGTAAATATGTCTTTATATGACCATACTTCAAACATAAGGGCAATTCCAAGGTAACAGCGTGACGGTAGGAGGGTGTTTCTCATGATGAAAGTCTAAATAACTCACAAAATAAAAATGTCCAGAACCAAATTTTGATATGCATCTGTTCCCACTATCCTACCAATTATTTACAATAGAAAAGAAAATCAAAATTCCCACTAAATTATGAATTATGAATATCAATATCTGCGGTAACAGCGTGACGGCAAAAAGACATGGGTTTCTTACATGGTAAGAAACTAAGCAAACTCTGTGAACTACAGGAACATTTTGCAATTTTGTCACATTGATTCTTTGTACTAGACATCAAGCTAGAACATCCAAATAAAAATGTAGAAAAAATCCAATGTTCATAGTAAATATGATATCATAAACGTATCTGTGCACGGTAACAGCGTGACGGTAACAGCGTGACCTCTGAATTGTACATGTTATATATATATGGGAGATATTGATGAGATGAATAAGATTATATAATTTTGATGTAGTCATCCATAATCTATACTGAACTAGATGAATGGGTAATATAACCCAGATGCTCTGAAATGATGGTTCGCATGACACAAATTTGCAGCCTAGCGCCCTCTATTGATCAAAAATGTTTTTGGACAAAACTGAAATTCTTATCTTTTTCAGAATTTAGTTTGAGGAACCATCAAATATCAAACCCAAAATACAAACTTAATTGCAACAATGAAATATTAGACCTTTGACATCTGACCTTTGACCTTATTTCTCAAATTAGCATACAAATGTTTAATTTTATGTCAGCACAGTGCATATCTACAAGTGATTTGTTACATGTAACATGATTTAAATGTCAGTAAGTTTTTGTGTTTGAATTGGTAATTATCCGAGTGACCTTTGACCTGTGCTCCAAACATTTTCATAGAATTTTCTTTTATCTACAGTACTCTTTCTAACATTAATTCTGGCATTTTTTTGTGAGATAAAAAATAAACTACAATAATTTGACCTGTTGACCTTTGACCCCATGACCAAATTCTATAATCAGGTCATCTACTTCACTGAACGCATACCAGTATTAATTATCATGTCATCCTTCAAGGATTCTTGAAATATCTTGAGAATAATATATTTTTGCATATTAATTAGCTGTGACCTTTGACCTTATGGCCCCAAAATGTATCAGATAATCCATACCTCTGAATACATGTCTTGTACAAAGTTTGAACAGAATCCATCCAACGATTCTTGAGATATTGCAAAAAAAAAGTAGGTTGCGTCACGCTGTTACCCAAAAAGTAACAGCGTGACCAAATTGATATTGCTTAGATTTATTAGTGGTAAAAGATAATGCTGCTATTTAACATTCATAATATAGCTCTATGGGTGAATGAAGAAGAAACAAAAAATAATTTCATTCCCATTCATATTTTTCCAGAAATATTAAAAATACCTGTTTTTAGGGTAACAGCGTGACATATAGATGACTATAAATGAAACAGTCACTGAAGCAGAACAAAGAGCGAAAATGCCGAAATAGATATTTATCTGATAAATTGAAGTAATGTTCTTACTAACACTGAAAGAAAATGTTATGAAAACCTATTTTTGCAGCTCTTTTAAGCTTAATATTTACAAGTATATTTTGTGAAAATAATTGAAAATTAATTTATGCTAATTAATTCCTATGAAATAATAGTTTACGGCAACATTTTTTTGAACAAAATGCATTTCTGAATAGTTTGATCTTTAAGCTTTAATTTGATACCAAATATGTTATGATTCGACGAATTTGAAAAATGGGTGCTTATGTCAATGTTTGCTTGGAATTGCCCATAAGCAATTGACACGTATTTCAATGAAATCCAACATGGTGGCCAAGAGTGGCACAAAATGGCGGCCTAAGACCCCCTGTTTGAGTTCATATGATTGAATTATGAACTAGGACATATTGATCAAATATTCCATGATGAATTTCATGAACAGTCATGTTTATTGGTCTTCTTAGTAGGTATATTCCAAGAGATATATTTGAAAATCGTATTTTTTTGTCAAAATCCAAGATGGCCACCTCATCTTGGCCACCTCGATCGTCGCCATATTACGTATTCAAATTGGTTGAGTTATTGTAATATTATTTTAAAATAATCCCTCGTTGCCAACTTTCCCTAAATACATGTTAAATTTTGTTTGCATGTCCCGTTATTCAACGTTTAAGTTTTCCATTTTGTTTCCATTGAAATCTAACATGGTGTCCAAGATGGCCGCCAAATACACCCATAGGACACGATTTGGTCTTGGTAACATCAAAATTCCTTAACTAGGCACATTCAGGTTTACAAAAAATGTAAGTTAAACAAATATATAACCCTGTTCCTCCCCTACTAAGATATTCATTATAAAAAAAAAAACACTAAAAACAAGTTTTACAAATAGGTTCATTCAGATTTTTTTTAAACGCTTAATTACATTTAAAATATCTTAAACAAAAAATTACATTATCAAATCATGCCTTAATTGTAATGATAATGTTTTTATGTTATCTAATTATCTACTTTCTAATTCGGTGAAACTAAACATATATTATATTACCATTCCTTTGCACATACCATACCATACTACGGTGATTTTTAGTCCCGTTGATATTTGTAGGACCTGCAAATGTTTATTTAAAGTTCAATGTTATGGTTCTTCTTCATTATTCATGTTCTAATTGGTTTCTATCGAACATCTAGCGTTGTTAGCGTATTTGTTTGTATTACCGTTATAAAGATAATTAGCTAATTAGCATATTATACAAATTAGGTCCGAGGTCAGTTTATATCCAGGGATAGTACAAACATATTTTTTCTAATTTATTTGGGGAGGGGAGTGGGGTAGGAAATGCATTTCCGGTGCTCATTTGCATTTGCCCTGTTGGCAACACATCGATATATTGATAAGGCAACACCCTGAAATCCAAACTGGTTGCTCCTTATTTGAATATAAGAAAAAGTCACTTACCATATCGCCCTTGAAGCAATCAGGAAAGTGTTTCACACAAAATGCAAGTATTTTAGACCTTTCATACATTTTATATCAAGAACATGAAATCTCATGGATAATAGAAAATATTAATGATTTGAAAAATCATACTTGTTCAGGCCAACGAAGTTCAATTTAGGATCTTGTAACCTTTTCCATACTGTCACGAACAAAAGCTATAAATGAGCTTGTACTCACTTGTTTTATAAAAGAATTTTATTGGAAGTACATAAAGTAAAATATTAAATGATTTGCAGGCGCGCCGGAAGCAGTTTTGGATTGGGGGGCAAAACCCCAAGGGGGCTCAAAATTTGTGTGTGTAGGGGCTCATGCCCAACCACACTCTGGATTGCCAACTTTGAGCCAGATGTGATAGTGAGACATTGCGAGGGAGCGAAGCGACTGAGCGGGGGGAGGGTGTGGGTGTCCCCCCTCTCACGGTAGGGAGCTTTTGCATTTTTGGACTTGAAATTGTGCAATCTGGTGCATACCTAAATAGGAAATTCGGCTGTATTTGGGAAAGCATGATATGATTTGATCGACCAGGAAGTTTTAATATATTTTTCACGTAGAAAACAAATAATTGACACACTAATAAATATGTACCCCAAAACACACACAACGACATAAACCATAATTATGCAACATTATGTATGATCCAACAACACACAGCCAATAATGAGTCCCGAGGGAGCGAAGCGCCTGAGGGCTGGGGCAGGGAGGGAGGGGGTATCCCTCTCCCATGGTAAGAAAGATTTTGCATTAATTTTATGGACTTGAAATTGTCCAATCTGGTGCATCCCTAGATAGGAAATTCGGGCTTAAGAAGCGTGTTATGATTTTATATATTTTTCACGAAGTAAACAAATAATTGACGCACTAATAAATATGTATGATCCAACAACATGGCCTACAGCAAATAATGAATCCCGAGGGAGCGAAGCGACCGAGGGCTTGGGCAGAGCCAGAGGGGGAGGGTTTGTGAGGGGGTATCCCCCTCCCACGGGGAAGATTTTGCATTTTTAAACTTGAAATAGTGCAGTTTGGTTCACTGTATGCCATACCTGTGAAGCAAATTTAGAATCCAGAGTTAAACAAAAAAAATAATAAAATGTCTATGCTCTCATCAGATGTTTACAACAAACTGAGATAATCTGTTCGCGCGCGAAGCGAAAATTGAAAATGGATGTATATAAACTAGTTTTTAAACGGTACGCTCATACATTTGATTGTGTCTTTCCCACTCTTTTTAAAAAAAAATTTGGGAGGGGGGGGGGGGGGATTTTTTTGGGGGGGGGCAAAATTGCGTTTTGCCCCCCCCCCCCACTTTTTGGATTGGAGGGGGGGGGGGCGGCCGCCCCCCCTGCCCCCCCCCCCCCCCCCCCCACTTCCGGCGCCTATGATGATTTGAATTAACATTTTATGCCTTTTAAAATAAATTAACACAGGAACTAACTGCTTTACATATTGTTGAAGTCCAACGAAGTTCAACTTAGGTTCTTTGTAACTTTTTACATGAACACAATCCAAAAGTAAACTTGCACTCAGTGGATCTATTCAAGAATATAATGGCAGTATATCATATTACTCTACCATAATAAGAAACCATAGTTGTATGTCGATGTTATGCTTCGCAGAGCTTCAGATACGAGCAGGGCTACTCAGAGAACGACCCGGTGATCGTCAGGTTCTGGGACGTCTTCCACGAGGAGCTTGACGCGGAGGACAAGAGAAAGTTTCTAAGTAAGTCAGAACCCGTTTTCTAAATACTTACGTCTAAATCATTGATATTATCTGGTCATTCTGCTCAAGAGCAGGTCCATAGAACCATCGATATGCTTTCGGAACGTGGTTATGTATAATTGTATGCATTTATGTATCTACGTATGGTATAGGTCAATAATAAGCACATAATCATACCAGCTCGAGCAATATTAGACAGTTGTCACGAGAACATGTACATCTACAAGGGATCCAGCTGAGAAAAAGAAAATACTACTTGATGCTACTGGGATGTTACTTGATCTTGAAGAGTTGCGTTTATGTTTTACACAAGTCAAACTTATCAAAACGCTTTTGTGTGTGTTAACGCAAATCCATTACATAAAGTGTGTTTAGGCTTATTTCAATTTCCAACGAGATAGCTAACCCCATTTCCTTGTTGGTACCTCTCAGAGTTCCTGACTGGAGCTGACCATGTTCCAGTGGGCGGGTTCCGGGAGATCAGGCCCCGGATGTGGCCATTAGGAGGAGACAAGGAATGCAGAGGAGTGGAGCCAAGAGAGATCTGCCCTGAAGTCAACACCTGCTGTGGCTTTGTGGTACTACTTCTCCCCAAGTACAGGTGCAAGGAAGACGTGAAGGAGAGACTCCTGAAGGCACTGGATTCTACTGGGTTCTACAAGGTACACGACTATGAATATGCGAGGCCATGAGGGCTGAGACACAGGTCCGCTCATGAAGGCACTGATTGTAGACACTGGGTTACACATTTCAAGTGCCTGACTATGTAAGGCCATGAACAGTGAGTGGCTCCTGCAGGCCTGAAAGCAGGGGCTGGTTAAGAAATTAGTCCGACTCCTAATGAAAAAGTACAGGATTCGGCCAAAAAAAAACTTCCTCTTTTCCACACCTCACCTCTCCCCAGAACAAAGAGACACTTTGCAAACAAAATGGTTAGATGGTAAAGGTGTAAATAGGCTACCATAGTTTTACATTCGGTTAATTAATCTAATCTACTTGTAAATAAATGACTTAATACATTAATGAATGACTTGATGGAGTAATTAATGCATTACGAATAATTTGACTTAATAATGGCTTTCCCTTAAACAGTGGGCTGAGTCGTGCAATTCAATTCAATCTCCAGTCATATCCGCCGGTTTCTTGCATTTTTTGTCGATTAAATAAGTCTGATTTGATGCAGTCTGTCTATCTCTTTGGAGGTCTTTTACTTGGCCTATCCCCATCTATTCTTCATTCTACTCTGGGGTAGCGTGTTGGAGGCAATTGCTGTATGGGTCTGAAGAAGCGATGTATTTCTTTTTTTAGATATCCGGTCTATTACAGCGATAATTTTAAAGTTGTTTTCTTATTTCTGTGTTTCTGATTGTGCCCATTCTCCTTACTTCTAGAATCTTCCTGAGGCATGTCCTCCCAAATGTTAGGAGTCTTTGTTCGTCTTCTTTTTTCAAAGTCCAGGTTTCAACTCCGTAGAGTAATATTAACAGAACGAGCACCATGACTGTATAGTTCCGTCTTTGTTTTTATTCTGATATGTGTTGATCCCCATATATGTTGTAGTCTTTGGACTGCACTCATAGCCTTCCCAATGCGGTCATTTATGGGCAATTCCGTGGTAACGGAATTACAATTCAGAGAAATTTTGCTCATTCTTTTTCATAATATGGATTAGTCCTATGACCTAAAGGCTTATCAACACTTTAATAAGTTCTGGAGATATACCTGCTGTCATATGGAAACAAAAATATGGAAATTTCATACATGAGGAAAGTGCTAGCACGTATGATACGTCGGTAACGGAATTACGGCAGAGAATGGGCCTTTTTTCCCACCTTCAACTTTCACATGAATTCCTCTGAAATTTAAAAGACATTTTGTGTAGATTTATTTTAAAATTCATTGCTATGGGTGTCAACTTCATGATAACATTATTTGTTTCCTTTATGTTCATCTTGTTTGGTCGTAACTGACCATGTTTCAAAAAAAGGCAGCGGTAACGGAATTACATAAATGGTAACGGAATTACGCCTTCTGAAATTTACCTTAAAAAGTTTAATTTTTTGAATACCAGATAAGCTAAAATCCCTTTAAAATATTATCTTTATGTTCAAACATTTATAAAAACCAAAATGCAAGATACTTTTAAGCCAAATTATGAAGTAATATATGAATACGCCTGCTTAATTTGTTAATTTGGTAACGCATTGTGAAATTTCTAAAAAAATAACTATTTGTATTTGCGAAATTCAAGTAAGTCTTCATTTACATAGTCCTTGTTATCAAACTCTGCAGTCCTGGCTCAAATCAATGGTCACATATTTCTCTATTTATACTAGAAAGCTATCTAATGAGCATGGTAACGGAATTACACTAGTAACACTGCTTTGTCAATTATCCACAAATTCTTCTAAACTATACGTATCCATTGGATAAATATCACTTCTACCAAAGTATTTCATACACATATACTACAAAAACACTTTTTTGATCATGTACACTTCCTTATATTATGCAATTTGGACAAAACAGATTGGGAAGCAAGTGCTTAGCAGAACAATACATCAAAGTCAGATGTCAAATGATGCATGTATCAAGGGTAACATGAATTGCTTGAAGTATATCATGCAATACACAATGTGTACAACTTGATATTAGAATTCAGAAAACCCTGGGAAGACTTATACATTGGACATGTACTAACAAAGTATGTAACCATGCTGGTAAGTTTAAAGGGGACCACCAGGCAAAGGACAACACATTATTATATGTTTTGGTACCGTTTTGTGATATCAAATAGATACCCGACATTTTGGGTTGTGTAATTCATAAACAAATTAATTAATTTCCACCACTTACGGAACCACTGCTATTTCCTGGTTCCATACGGGCCAAGCATTTGCGAGTGCGCCAATGCTTTCACGCGTATGTCAATAGAATCCTGGATGATTCGTTCGCTCTGCACAGAGCGCTCTGGCTCTGCACGCATATAAGTGTTCGCAATTCAGA
Source organism: Echinarachnius parma (assembly GCA_037951105.1). Taxonomy (NCBI): domain Eukaryota; kingdom Metazoa; phylum Echinodermata; class Echinoidea; order Clypeasteroida; family Echinarachniidae; genus Echinarachnius; species Echinarachnius parma. The sequence continues at coordinate 13,859 of JBAMJV010013744.1, read as the reverse complement.
CCGCATGAAAGCATGGTTGAGAATGGTGATGCTTTTTCCAATTATATATTTTTTTCTGAAAACATATTTTTGTGAGCTTGTTGAAGGAATGGAATACTAAAGATGTTACCTTTCTATAATAAGACTATTATTTTTGGGTGGTGGTACCCTTTAATGGCCAGCACGGATAGGGTTCAATCCTATTGTCTGAATGTTAATACCAATAATTCTGGGAAGTTAAAAGCCAGGAAACTAATTAGTATGTTATGAGTAATTATATGAAGGAAAGTGTATCTCTTCTGTCCATTTGTGGCTCATTGAGGGTATCTATGATATGCTATTAGACCTGTAAATAATGTCTACCTGTATGCCATCTACTAAATTGTTCTAAATTAAACTCATCCATCTGATCAAAATCACTACTACTGAAGAATACTACCAAGACACTTTTTTGATCATGTACACATACTTGATGCAATTTGGACATAATAAATTGTTAGAAGCATGTACAAGAACATTAATTTATAGTCAGAGATCAGGTGATACATGTATCAGGGATACAATTAATTGTTTGTAGTATATTATGTAATGCACAATGTGTACAACTTGATTTTAAAGATGTTCAAGTTTTAAAAATCCTAAACTTATTAATAAATTGTACTAACAATTATGTTACAATACTGACAAGTCAAATGGCCAGCAAGGATAGAGTTCAATCTTACTGTCTGAACTTTAATTCATCAGCAATAATACTGGCAAGCTACATTTTAAAGCCAGTGAATAAGTTAGCATGATACATGCATTTATATGAAGGAGAGTATATATCTATTCTGTCTGTTTGTGGCTCTTTTACATATATCTAAGACCTGTGAATAATGTAATTGGCCCGAATTCTCAAATCAGTAGCTCAACTTGAGCTTGGCTTAAAAAGACAAAACCTATCGGTAACAATATTCACCAGTAGACCTATTGTGTAGTTCCTGTATGGTGCTATAATATTTGAATGGTTTCCTTTCATTATCTAGTCAATCCCTTGAGTTCTGATATTAGGCAACAGGGCAATGGGCCCTTTGAAATATAGCCGAAGTATAGTCTGTCATCAGCCCAATTGTGTCTGGATCATCCTGGACATTTGCAGGTGTCCTCTTATAATATTGACAGAATTTCAAAGGGCCCATTGTCTTAATGCTTTTAAGCAGAGGCAAGGGATTGACTAGATAATGAGACGAAACTTTATACTCAATACTCCTGCTGGCGCAAAGTGGTACTGGTAGTCTTGGTCTTTTTAGACCAATATCAAGTTGAGCAACTGATGAGATTTCAAGCCAAAGTCATCTACTATGTGGCCAACCATACTTCTCTGGTACTGTTTGCTTCAATAATTTGACAGTAATGTTACTATCCACAGCTTCTATCACTTGGCCAATTAATTTGTTGGCATTGTTTTCTTTGCAGTGTTGAACTACCACCCATTTCAATTAGAGGTCCTCCATGCCGCTGCTGATGACATTGCTAATATAGACTGTGTTGTTGCTTTTTCCTCTGTTCTGAGTGTTCCTCAATACTACCTGCAGTATTAGACTTCAACAAGGGGAGGGTGTTGGGGTTGGGTGATCTATTTTTTATTTTCTTGCCAAAGACTGCAAGATTTTGTTTGTTTATAATTTGTGAAAACTATGCCTGACATATGTTTAATAGATCTATACTATTTCTCAACTATTTTTATGGCAAAAGAACAGAAGGTCATAAGAGAGGATCTATCTCATTTGATATCTTCCTTCGCTTTATATTCATAATTTGTTTTTTACTCATCAGAAGTTGGATTTTGTTTTCCCCCCTGTATAGCAGGTGGAGTTCCTTTCTTTCAAAAACTTCCTACCCACTTTGAAGTCAAATTAATGTTGCGTCCCCTACCGATGTAATTCCGTTACCGGTGTAATTCCGTTACCATGTAATTCCGTTACCGATGTTTTCATAGAAATGGGTGAAGATATTAAAGAATTGGGTGTTTGGGATTTCAAGGACACATATTTTAGCATTGGATTTACAATTACAGAATAATTCATCAATATTAAAGTTCTTTAAAAAAACTTTCTTGGAATTTCGGTAACGGAATTACATACAAATTGGAGTAGATTTGGTCATTCTGTCCAGCAAATATTGGTTCCGGTTGGAACAAGTGCTTTACAAAATAAGAAGATTATCCATATACTAGTATAACTGCAAAGTATACAAAGGAATAAGTTCAGTGATCAATGATTTATTGATTTGGTATTGAATTTAGTCATTTTTTCAATTCTGAAGCCTAGAAAACCCAAAAAGTTCAAACACTGCTTTCAGAAAAACAGATTAAGTTATTCACAAACGGTCTTCTATTCACTAATATATAGGACGTTGTCCACCCAAAACATGCTTTGAAATTGTATTTCATAAACTTTTTAATTTTCCATGTTTGGCCTCTCTCATCCGGAATTGCCCTTATATATCCAGTGTCAATGGTGTTTCATAAGTTTTGGCCCATTATTCCGCCTAGGAATATATCTGAAATGTCCTACTTGTGATAGTTTTTCCATCCATGGTGGTATTTAATTTGTAGGTGTCTTTGCTGAGGATATCTGTTTCTGTGTTTCTATGATGATTTTCAGACCAAATATGGAACTGTTTCGATTGGTGATTATGAATCCATGCATGCAGAAATGAAAGAAAGAATGGATAAATGAATTATTGTGTTATTCATTAAATGATTATCAAATTGATGCATGCATAAATCATTCAATTGATAAATTTGTCATCAAAATGAATCTATCAAGTATCAACCAATCAACTAGTCTTTATTCAATCGATCATCAACCAATCAGTAAATCAGTCAAATGCAATGTGTCATCTCTCAATCCTCAATAAACTGCCTTCATGATGATGATGATATTACTTTTGCGAATTAAGAAATATGGTCAATTTTGTCTTAAAGGGGACCACCAGGCAAAGAACAACACATTATTATATGTTTTGGTACCGTTTTGTGATATCAAATAGATACCCAACATTTTGCAAAGGGTTGTGTAATTCATAAACAAAGCAATTAATTTCCACCACTTACGGAACCACTACTATTTCCTGGTTCCACCATTTACGAGTGCGCCAATGCTATTTACGCGTACGTTTATAGACAATATATTCCCGGGCGATTCGTTCGCTCTGCACACATTAGTAGTCGCAATTCAGACCGCATGAACGCATGCTTTAGAATGGTGATGCGTTTTCCAATTATATATTTGTTTTCTGGAAACATATATTTGTGAACTTGTTGATGGAATGGAATACTAAAGATGTTACCTTTCTTAATAAGAATATTATTTTTGGGTGGTGGTACCCTTTAATGTGCGATCAGTTTATCGATGACGGTTACATAATAGTTATACACATATTTGTCATAACTTCCATATAAATCTTTTGGTAAGACAAAATCTCAGAACAGTTCTTGAACAGTTGTTAAAGAGGCTTTCTTTTTGTATGAGCTTTAGTTAGGTAACTACAGTTGATAACAGTTTCTGTCATATGCACTATTCGTTATCCTTTTTGTTTATCCTCTGTACAGGACATTATTCCCAATGAACGGATAAAAAAAATGGTTGATAGTACTGGGGGAACTCTCTTACTGCAAAGGTGTAACATCACATTAACCATTCCAGCCAATGCTCTCCCAGAGGGGGAAATGATATCTATCGAGGCTCTCGAAAAGGTTCCGGACAACATTGCGGCAAATGATGTTGTTGTTGCCTTGACATGCCGATGCAAACGAAGCTCAAAGCTGGATCATTTTCTCAAACCTCTCACGCTGGAACTGCCCCACTGTGCAATGTGGTCGAAATCTAAAAATGTCAAGGCTATATTGTATGCTAAAAGAGATGGAGGTTAGTATTTACTAATAGTGTTTAGTGTATTAAAAGAACTTATTACCTTTGTCTAAATCCTCAAAATCCAATTGGAATTCTAGCGGTTCTCTCATACCTTGTTTTTTCTCGTATTAAAGGGATCTAGTAACTTTGTTGAGATGTGCAAAAACTGATGAATGGTTGATGCAATGTATACTGTTGTTATCTCATATGTCCTCAGGGTATTGTGTGAAAATTTCAGGTCAAATGGACAATGTATGGCCAAGTAATGAGAGAAAATGCAAAGTGATATTGGGTGATATTCACCAACTCACTGCATTCACTTTGTACAGGGATGAAAATCTCGCCCGGAGATTTTCTATCTAAATACTTCAATCATACATATCTTTGTAATGAAAGGGAAATTTGAAAAACCGAAAGCTGTCCCATGATTTTATTGTTAATACGAATACAACAAGGTATAAAGGAACCGCTAGAATTACAATTTTATTTTGAGGATTTGAACAATGTTACTAAGTCCCTTTAACAATAAAAGCATGGGACAGGTTTCGGTTTGTCAAATTTCTATTTCGTTCAAAAGATATTAACGATTGAAATGTTTGGCTATAAAATTATCTGCGGGACCTTTTAAGCTGTGTACAAAGTAAGTGTAATTAGTAAGTAAATACCACTTTGCATTTTCGCTCATTTTTCGGCCAAACAACATCTAATTAACTTAAATATTTCACTCATTACTTTCTGGACATATCAGATGACACTAATACACATTGTATTAACCACGCATCACTGTGTGCACTTGTCAACAAAGTTTATAGATCCCTTGAAATGTATTGGTACCTTTTGCCAGCCAGAATTTATCTTATGTAAGAGAATTACAATTTAAGAGCTAGTCTGAAAAACGACTTGAACGTATCTCTTAGAATAATTGCATTGATGTTAGAGTTCAAAATTATATGCTGCGGCTGCGATCTTTTAATTAGTCCAACATCCAGAAACCTTTTTTAATTGAGATTCGCAGATCCAAGTACAATCAAAGTGATTCAATCAGTTGTGCGATGCAGTTGACTACTTTGTTTTAACTTGGAGAAATTATGAGCAATAATCCATGATACAAATATTCTGATAAGAAAGGAAATGAGCCTAAGGGTAAGACTACAGAGCAATTAGTTTGTATTGCATTGTTTGCTTTCTTTATCACTGTAAACCCACACATTTCACCAACTTGAGGCACAAAGTATTCATGGGGTTTATGGAATATTGTACTAAACTTGAATATGCCTGGTACAGAAGGACACTATCATTAGCAAGTTTATTGTACAATGATCGCAATTAGACTTGCAGACAGAAATGGATAACAAATGTTTTATTTGAATCCATAAGTAATTCGTAATACCCTGCTGATATATGTTTGTTTATCCAAATGCTGTGCATCACATACAGTGACAATGTCAAGGACACCACTGACAGCAGAAGGTGTGCCCAGGTGCATAATTCACGAAGATTTTCTGGAGCTCGTTGTTGACCACTTTTGTCGAGGATGCGAACTCTCCGTGCTTTTGGAAAAGCATGAGGGGAGCGACTTAACAAAACTCATGGGATTTGCCTGCTTCCTTCCTGAGAACATTCCTGAAAGAAACATGCCCATACTGCGAGCATACGCCTACCATAAGTCTTTAAAGGCTTGCGAAGAAGAAGTAACGGTAACTTGAATGATTAACAACCATTTAAAATATAATGATGTGAAAACGATTATGACAAAGCTTCGAAAAGAGTCATACATTAAATTTATTTTAAGCATGCTTTGAATCATCCACAAATCAAATAAAAATCGTTTCGTTGGAAACTATTAGCGTTGGAATTTATTACTCGAATTTGTATGCAGAACTTTAACAGGACACAAATCTGAACATATTGTTCAAATAATTTTATTAGCATTTAACCATTATGTGTGTTACTTAATTCGAGAGATGAGTATCTTTGAATAAAAATATTTAATACCACAATATTTAAGCAAGTAGTGTTATGCTTTGGACTTTTTCTTGTACTTTAACACTCACGTTTTTTTATCCATTTTTATTTCAGAAAATAAAAGAAGATGAACGAGCAGCGCGTTACAGAATTGTACTACCCGAGCAGGAGTTTTGTTTCCAGACTAACGACGAAAGTGGGGACCTAGAAATTAAGTGTGAGCAAGTCGAGGCCTTCGCAATGGCTGGCAGGGGCAAACTGCTGAAAGAGGTAAAGCAAAGTAAATTGATTTAGATGAGCATGGATAACACTAGTACCAAATTAGATCAAATGCTTTCAATTGTATTTCAAAAATATATCATGTGTTCTTAACCAAAGGAATGCATTTTCAAAGTCGATTTAATACACAATATGCATCCATTTATCTAAAATCGATCCAGCGTGAAACAACTGATGTTCCCAAACCGGGTGTTATCTTCACTCGGCAATTTATATAAATCCCTCACACAATTCCGCAATTCAAGTTTGAGCGTTCATATCTCTCTTATTACTTTATTACCGTTCATAAATTTGGTATCATTGGAAAGCTTCGTTCCTCCCTTTACATTGATATGACATTTGTTATTGCATATTGTCCTTTTCTTTGGAGGATGGAATGATTTTGAAGTGGTCATAAATACAATAATGAATTCTTCTGTTGTTAGGACAAAGAAAAGTGCCTTCAAAGATGTTTGAGTTTTGTCAGTTCTTATTTTTACTAAGTGGTCATTTGTCCATGTTAAACATTGCACGTATATCGAATGTCGAAAAATAAAAATAAATGTTAATTTCTCAATCAATCAATATCATCAACACATTACATCTTCCTTAAAACGTACATAAACGTTATCGAACCCTTTTTAAATCATAAAGACACATTTCATCCTTCAAAGTTAAGGATGATACACCATTTAATATTATGCATGACCGCCTCAACATCATTCAGAACCCTTTGTTCTCCCAACAAAAGGAGGGTACACTGTTGATAATATCAATGCACTTTGCAACATTTCACTTTTGACTTCGGGTGTCATGCACATTCCATGATAATATATTCATAACAAATGTTATATCACTGAAAGTGGGGGAAGACAAGCCTTCCAATGATACCATTTATGAACGGTGACAAATTAATAGAAGAGATATAAACGGTCTAACTTGAATTGCAAAACTTTTTTGTGAGGGGTTTACAAAATCAATAATAACATTATCTTGGCCTTTAAACATCTCTTTTTTCCATAACGGCATGATGCAGTTAAACATAACTGTCTACACTATAACCTTTGTCCGTCTTTGTCTAAATAAAAAAAACTTCATAACAAGTAATAAATGTGTACTTCGAACAACAAATTAACATTTTCTCTCGTTTCACATTGCATGTATCACTTATGATAAAACAAGAAAATCCCACCACACCAATGATTTCAATGCTGTGTTTGAACTTACAATAACATATATCTTATATTCCGTATGACCTCAACAATTACGCTGTTACTAGCTGAATTTATAACAAACGTGCATCTCTGTAAATCTTGTACTTATTAAATATGTGGACAATCCGTTCATACTCAAAATCACATCTTTATAAACATACATGTTCCTGTGAACTCTCTAAAATCACAAACATATGTATCGACAATAAATCTGGATGAGAAACTTGTCAAAATACTTTGTCATCAGTTGTAACATTAATGAACAGGTTAAATATTGAGTGATTTTGACCAGTATGTATTCAATTACAAAGAAAATCATGTTATAAACATCTATTAAAACATCCGTTTGTATTCTTGTACATATGTATACATATATAACAGCATGTAAGACATAAATACATATTTCACAACAAGTCGAATTAACATTGCTTTCTGTTTACATACATGTCATATAGTCTTCAAAACAAGCTTCATATTCAGATTAAAGTACAATTGTCCAAAAAAACAAACAAACACAATTATCAGTCATTAAAATGAACATTATTTAAGTTACGAAGCTGGATAAACATTTATCAAGTATGCTGCATAACAGAGACAGCACTAAATACATGTCATCTACAACTGCATACATTTCTGTACCCTGAGCAAGTGGAATTAAAATTACTGACCTGTGTTTAAGTGAACTATGTATTAATGTATCTAAAAACTGTCCGCAAGACAGTTTAAACCCGCCTTCGAAAACTGTTTGCAAAACAGTTGTAACTTTCCTTCCGTGGTGGGGTCGGTGTAACGTCCTTGTTTGCAGTACCCTGTTCGCGATAATATAGCAATCTCGCTTTTTTTTAAAGTTTATCGGATAAAATGTTTCAATGTCTCCTCAGACTGTCGGTTATTCGAAAGATTATATAGTGTTCGTTTCTCGAATAATATTATCCAGAGAGAATGTAAGCTTAAACTCGGGTCATCAATAATGCTAAATAACCTACATTTCTAGCATTGCAAAAAATGAAAACCATATTTTAAAAGTTCATTGCTCCATTTTTGCTATTATTAAATTAAACCACATGAAGCTATACCAGTTTTTTCAAAAACTACAGTAGCAGACTTTTTAATTTTAAAACCAACGATGGCATTTACATTGTAATTGTTAGCATAACATAAATCCACACATGAATATAAATGCTCTACAAACAATGATAATTCTCACATGTTTTCATAAAGCAATTTTAACATCCTTTTTGTTGGTTCTTTAAACAAAAATTACACTTCATACATGTACATACTGTTGTGCACACATAATCTTATTTTAAAGACGAAAACAGATTATTAAAATTATCAACATTTCCATTGTATTATTTTCCAAGCTAAGGTAACTATATACACATCGCATGGTTACATTCAAATAATAACAAAGTCACCTTTTCCCAAACAAATCCTCTTAAAAATATGACTTCAAAAATATGACATTTTAAAAATGCTTTACGAATAAGGCATATTTCCTCAATATAAACTCAATAAAATCATACTGATATACATTTCAAGGTATTTCCATCTTTTCAATTTAAGCATCACACATTCAGCATAATATATTCAACAAATTGAGCATGTTTTATCATTTATGCTACTTCTAAAAATTAAATACAACAAATTTCCTATTTTGTTTTCAACAAACTAATTTCTTTAAGACTCAGGCTTACAATTAAACAATACATTCAATGAACATTTTCTCAATAAATGCCTGCAAACCTTTTTATTAGAGCATCACAAAACAATAAGTCCAGTTAAGCCGACTGATTGAACATTTCTATAAAAAAAAATACATACTCCCTTATAGGATCAGCCATAAACCTCAACCTCACAAGGTTAACCTTAAAATGTACCATTATCGGGCTTTTCAGCACTGTACAAACAATAATTACTATAAACACTATATTTTAAACACTATTTTGAAAACTTACAAGTTTTGCAATAATTACATTTTTTTTTGTAATACTTCTGATCACTTTATTTTGATTATCTTGATTGTTTTTTTTTTTTTTTTTTTTTGTATTTTATAATTCATAGTTCTTCCGTTTTTTGATTATTCGTATTTTTTTCGTATTTGATACTTCCATTACTTTGTAAAATATTACTCTTTGAGGGGTTCCACATTCTACAAGCCACGCTTTTTTAGTGGATCCCTCCATTTTCACTTGAAATTAATCATACAGCAACATTCGTTTATTTTCTGATTCCGCTCTTATGACATTATTTCTAAATGTCATCATTACCTTATTCAAAATTTTTTTAAAATGTCGTATTTAATTAATGATTATTTTACACAAATTGTTTGTATTGCCAATGTGTAAAATTTATTGTTTATAATTCACAAATGTTGTGACCTATTCTTTGTAAAATATATGTAAATTCTTGTTGAAAATGAATAAACTGAACATTGAACATTGAACATTGAACTATAATTTACTGTGTCAACTGTGTTAACACTACCCTACTAGTGCTACCTTCCGAAAGTCTCCCAGATACTACTGGTGTGTTACCCATCGTTCCTCCGGCTCCCACCTGGGCCCGGCCAACGCCCATACCTAAATCAAAATTGCGCACACTCCTTTAACCTGTGGCAGTGCAGCCTCGGCTGCCACTCTTTTGGCACGAATCGCTGATTCAATTTTATACACTTCAAATATTCTGTCTCTCTCTCCCACTGGCTTGGTACGAACAGTCACGTCACGTTCACGTTCACGTCACGTGAAGGTTCTGTACCTTTTGTGAAACAGGTCACCCAAATCTACGAAGTGTCACGTTCAGGTTCTGTACCTATTGTGAAACAGGTCACCCAAATCTACGAAGTGTTGGGTTACGTGACCCAACAGTTTGTAGATATACTATATGCAATTCATGAAAGCTCACGTAAATTGGCGCTTGCGTAAAACAAATTAATGTAAATTGTCGTTGAGAAGAGACTAATTCTCGGTAAATTTAATCGTGAACGAACCCGTCCTACCTATACACTGTAAATACCAATTATAGGCGTACACAGGCCTGGGGGCAGGGGGATGGACACCCCCTACCCCCTTACATAATTCAAGAAATGACTTGGTCTCGGCCTCGAAATTTGTGACCGGTCCTGGTCTCGTCCTCGGCTGCGGTCATTTTCTACGGACACCCCCTACCCACACTCCCCCCGCTTACTTCAATTTGTCTGACGAAATATCCCCCCCCCCCCTACACCCACTCCTTGAAAAAATCCTGGGTACGCCACTGCCTACAAGTAGCTAGTTCGAATGTCAAATACATTAATTGATTTATTTAATATTGATTGGTTGGTGTGATTGTTTCATTATAATGATTGACTGATTAATTGATTGTTTATTAGATTAAATGACTGATTTATAGATTGACTCGATTCAATAACCATAAATAAACACTATTAATCAAATCATTGTTTTATTACTTTTAAACTCATTGATCACTGCAGTCACTCACTCACTCACTCACTCACTCACTCACTTTCACAGGCATGCACATACAACGCCGTTAAGGGCCAGTACGCTCAGACGTCGAGACGGGAACTTCAGGCGTATGCGAACTGAATTGTCCGCTGCGTGTAGCAATAAGCCAGTTCGTAATTACAAACTGCGCATGCGCGTAATTACGATCTAGACGGCCGGGTTCTGTGGATGAACCACAGCTTGATCGAAATTGGGCTTAGCAGACGACACTGTGTGTGTGTGTCAATGGACAATTTACTTCCTGGTATGAAACCGGACACTTAATGAAGCTATTTCTTCATGAATACTAATTTCATGACACTTTCAGTGCTAACTGGGCAAAAAGAACACCATCTGGCTAACATTTCCAACAAATTCGATCATTTCTGTCACATCGTACTGCAAGAAACTTAATTTGTATGAACATTTTGTAACCGGTACAGCGCGCGCGTACCACACGTTCAAGTCACCGGCTAGCTAACGGCATAGCTGCTCGTGAAGTCCCGCTATTTCGACTGTTGCGACCGCGAACTCGCGAAGCTGGTGCCGCGACGCTTTCAAAGACATCGATTAAAGTCTCCAAAAAATTGAAAAAGGGCTTAAATGTTGACAAAAAGATTTCAACACACCATCCCCTTTAAGGACAAAGTGCAGTGAGTTATACGAACTAATTTAGTTGAGTTTAAAGACAATTAAAGCGTTGGGAAAAAAAGAGAAAAAATGGGTACGAAAAAAAAAAAAAAAAAAAAAAGGAGTACGAAAGCACATTAGCTGACTTTCAAGTTCCTTTTACGGAGAAAGTCCTTCAACGCAGCAACAGACCACAACTTAATTTCGTCGATAGATATTTCTTGATCTTCATCCGCCATTGTAAAACAGCCAAATCACACACAAGAAACAGAGAAATACAGACAGATCTTGCACTGTAAATGTCACGTTTTGGATGAGGTCGACGATTCCACGTTCGCGAATTGACAATCTGTACTCGCGCGCGGCCGTGCGTTTTTCCGTACTAGCGCTCGCGCGCGCGAGCTAGCTTTTGTGGTATAGTGACCTATGACCTGTGACGTCTTCCGGGCTCCTTGCACTAATTACGAACTGGCTTATTCAGCTGGAAATCAACATTTGCCAAAATCCACGCACGACACGTCTTTAGAAATACTCCAATAACAAGACAAATAATGCAAGTGGTATGGTTGTACATTACCTAAATGACAGAACTGCATATTATCGTCTTAGATTACTCTGAATTATGCACGTACATATTATAAACATAATGATTGAAAAGATTTGATAAGGGGGTATCGGCATTTTCGTCGACATTTTTAAATCTCTTTGTGCGTGTATGTCTAGTCTTAGTAACAAGCGTTTGCAATTTAAAAAATCTTGATTAAACGCTCACGTCACGATTTGGTTAACGCGACACTTCGAGTTTTACCGGCATGGAAAACGACAAATTGTTGGGTCACTTTACCCTACACTTCGTAGATTTGGGTGACCTGTTTCACAAAAGGTACAGAACCGTTCACGTGATGTGAACGTGAACGTGACGTGACTGTTCGTACCAAGCCCTCCCACTCGCGCCGCTTCCACTTTGGCTATTTTATCATTCACATACGAAATAACGGAAGCTCCTGTTAGCCCGTTCTCCCTTCATAATTCAGACAACGCTCTCATTTCCGCCACTCGATCGGCCATCGTATTTTTCTAGTATCAATCAACATTTAAAACTAGACCGAGTCAAACCAATTTAATGGTATTTGTTCACGAACTAAATCAACGAAGTCAAAAATCCTCTAAAATAGATGTATACGACTTCAATCCTCACTTGTACATAAATGTACATAACTCCAGTCTACAACAACCGACTGTATACAGACTACATATCAAAATTTGAAGTTTAAAACTACAAAAATCATGTTTGTCACACACTGCACAAACGTAGTCAGTACCACGGCACTACCGACTACGATTCTATTTAATGTTGCACCATAATATTCATAAATATCATAACATCTTAAATCTTCTCTAGTGACACATACTTACGGTCACTTTTACACAAACCCGACAAATTACCTTGTCCTGCACCACTACCACATTTCCCTATAATGTTCTTTACCGAACACTGAGGTCCCTTACGTTATCACATATAATGTTTATTAGTAATTCCAACGGAAGTATACTCCCGTAATATAAATCGATCTGCGGTATAAAAAAAAACAGGTTGAATGTTTCGGAACCTCTCCCATTCGCCCGTACCGATAGAGGCAGTAGCTACAACACACGCTCCTCCATACACAGGTCCCACGCGATTATGCGCTGTATACTATACACCGCTACTCACCAATATCCGGCTTGGTACGAACAGTCACGTTCACGTCACGTTCACGTCACGTTCAGGTTCTGTACCTTTTGTGAAACAGGTCACCCAAATCTACGAACAGTCACGTTCATGTCACGTTCAGGTTCTGTACCTTTTGTGAAACAGGTCACCCAAATCTACAAAGTGTAGGGTAACGTGACCCAACAATTTGTTGACCTGCTATATGCAATCTACGAAAGCTCACGTAAATTGCCGCTGGCGTTTTAAAAAATAACGTAAATTGTCATTGAGAAGAGACTAATGGCAAAATAGCTGGTTCAGGGCGAAGATGTCGTATAGATTATGTGAAATGAATGAAACAAAATGTACCATTCATAGGCGTACCCATGGGGGCGGGTAGGGGGGGGGGGGTTTGTACCCCAAAAATACTGTTTTGGCTGTTTTTAATTCACTCCAAATATCTACAGCTAACCCCCCCCCCCCCCCCCCCCCCCGCTCAAAGAAATTTGGCTGACGAAATAACCCCCTCTCCTTTCCCTTTGAAAAAAAAAACAAACATGTGTGCGGCCACTGCATGCTACCATTACTCAGTGTACTAATGATGCAGCTAATGCTAGTGAAACTAATACAATGGAATGTACCAATATATAATGTACAATAAAATGTAAAATTATATACTAAAGTATCGTGTATGGTGTAAGGAAAAGCGCATACACTTATCAAAGGATGATAATGA
>JBAMJV010013743.1:0-32611 GCA_037951105.1 Echinarachnius parma | reverse complement strand
AAATATAAACTTGAAATTACTTTTCAAAAGGAAGAAGTTTTGTCACCTTCCTTGCTCATGAATCCATACATTTTAAATACATAGGCCTACAAGAACATGCCTGTAGTAGTCACCAACCTTCTACAATGGCCACTTTTCTAGTTTTCAGTAGGTGGTCACTATACACATGTTTGACTGTGTACTACTGTAGCTCAAGACATTGCTGCCCCCGAAGCCAGAATCAATCCAATTTTGATACAGATCTGCCTCACCGGTTCCCCTCGACTCTACGTCCTGACTGATGGACCCTGTCGAGTACCCAAGTAGAAGTAGAAGTAGAAGTATGTGAGGGGCCAGATTAAATCCAGGAAACATGAACATGTCCCTATTTAAAGGCTTTAACTATGATATTAAAATGTCCTGAATATAGATCAATTATCTGCCAACTGTTTCTTACCTTTTGCAAGGTGGTGTGATAATTTGTTAGGTATAATGCATGAAGAACAATTGTTTTTTTTAAATCGAATTAACTTCCAATGTGAAGAAAAAAGACTTCTTAAGATTGGGATGAACATTGCTTGGGCTAAAACGTGATGTTTAGGACTTGGGCCCACTGTTTTATGAAAGGCTGCATGATTATGTTGTTGTATATAAGTATTATTGTAATTGTTTTAATGGTAACTTACAAGTTTTAATTTTTCGTTTGCTTCTCCAAAATTGTATACTATCCTGTTAAATTATTGCCCAACGGTTGGTCCCCAACATGTATTCCTATTGGATGTATTTATGAATTTTAGACCTGTTTCTGAACAGATTATTATGAAACAAAGTCCGCACTGTCTCTAACATTGTGTGCCATTTCACATAGTTGTTCATTATCTCACATATTGATAAAAGGCCCTGTAAAGTAAATCAGAAAACTAAATTATTCCTTTAAATGTATTGTGATAATGTTACAATTTATATCCAACTGTTCTTGAAACTTGTCTTTGTCTTTTTAGACTAACCAATATTGAAATCATCTTGTCCTGAAACATGATATTACTAAGGTAATTAGATTTCCCAAGTTGTGTTGTATTGCAAATATCTCTTCACACATTGCTGTTTTGCATGAACTTGTAGATTGTTTGATGCTTGTGTGTTTTTATATATATATGTACAATGTGTATTTTAATGTTTATATTTCAAATTGAATTAAAAGGAAATTAAAATTTCTTTAATCAGGAAAGTTAATATGTCTTAGTTTAGAATCTGAAGTAGAAGAGTGAATACAGTGTAACCCTCGTTACAAAGAGCTCTGATAAAACAAACCATTTATAACAAAGTCATTTTGCTTGTCCCAGCCGTTGTTTAAAAGAAAAAATGTTTTAACCCTTTGTTTTATAACAAGGTGATTGTCTTAATCGCAAGGATCTTTTTGTAAAGAGGTTTCCCTGTAGCATAATGTTGTTGTGTACCCCATAAAAACAATGTTATGCCCAATGGGCAGTGGTTCACCTTTTGTTTTCACTAAAACATGAGGGCAAGGCAAATCATTCTATTCTATTGCTAGTACATTGTTTGTTGTATGTTATTTTTCGAGAGAGGAAAAAAGATACAATCAATTACCTTGTTAATACCCTAAAATAGTTTTGCGAAATTATTGTTTTGATTTCCTTTGGGGCTCATTCCAGCAAAATGTGAACCATCACACAGCATGTGTGCACGATACATTGTTCCATTGAACACAGACAATTTTATTTCCATTATATTTTGTTCCACAAACTGCATTTTCAATGTAAGAATTAGTGTATGCCTATATGGGACATTATGTGTGTTTATGTGCGTATGTTTGTTAACATGTATATGTGCATGTGATGAATATCTAAACCCCAAATTGATAGATTTTGTAATCACCCCATCCAGCTTGAATGATTTCCACTCCAGAATGAGAGTTAAAACAACATTAACTCTGCATTAGGAGTGGATTCCACTCCAAAACGAAGTGGTCACTAATATGGCTCCCGTAAGGAGTGACACAAGGGGAGTGGATCTTAACTCCCTTAAAGAGTGGAAAATTTCCACTCTAGTTTTGGAGTGAAAAGGGGGGTCAACTCTGGGTTAGGAGTGGATTCCACTCCAAACGAAGTGGGTCACTAATATGGCTCCCTGGGGGGTGAACAATGGAGTGGATCTCAACTCCTTAAAGAGTGGACAAATTTCCACTCTAGTTTGGAGTGAAAAGGGGGGTCAACTCTGGGTTAGGAGTGGATCTCACTCCAAACGAAGTGGTCACTAATATGGGCTCCCTAAGGAGTGGACAAAAGAGTGGATTTTCCACTCCAAAACATTAAGAGGTAGAGACAGATAACCAGCGGTCAGACTGAATTTTTTGTTATGGGGGGGGAGGGGGGGGGGGGGATACATATATCAAAGACATCTTGTCAAGTGTATCTGTGTACATTCTTTCTCCATCAGTTAACGAAAAGCGCCCATCTAGTTTTAAACTCATAAACATGATTTGTTCGTCTGCTATATTATAATGTGCTTGCAGATGGATGCTATTCGGTGTATTTATCGCAGACATGTCAGGTGATTAAGTCGAATATATTGAAGTCGCTCTACATGTATAGTGGCGTAGCTACGGGGGGGGGGGGGGGGGGGGCATCGGGGGGGGGGGCCTGTGCCCCCCAAATAATTTTGAAAAAACAATAGAAAACATAAGGGGCCATTTTTTGAAAAAAAACAAAGAAATACATAAGGTGTGCCCCCCAATTAATTTTGCGTGCCCCTCAGTTCAGGTCCGACCACACGCTACGCCCCTGTACATGTATATTACCTTATCAGTATGATCACACAATTAAAGCCAGGTTTTTAACTTCCAAATACATTCCTTACAGATTATTTAGAAGATGAGCATTATTAGAAAGCGTTTTAATTATAGTTGATATAATTATTATTATTATCGGCGGTTATTATCAACATCGCAATCATTATTATTTCTGTCAATAAGGTAATCGCCCAAATTCATCATTAGTATTAATACGTGTGGTTTGCTGCGGTTGCACCATGTAAGAGGGGGAGGATTGGTGAGTCCTGAAAAGGACTGATTGGTATTCTTTCTAGGATAGTCCTACAAAGGACTGTTGGCAGTCCTAGAAAGGACTGTTGGGATAGTCCTGAAAAGGACTGTTGATATTGTAAGGAGAGGGTGGATGGTAGGAGAGGCTCGACGTTTCGAATAGGTTGACTATTCGTCGTCAGTATTATTCAGAACATTTTCAATAGAGTTAGTATTGCAATTTGTCTGATTGTTGCACAGTTCGGGACCGTCGTTCACACATTCGGGCATGCCATCGGTTTCTACCACGAGCAGTCTCGTCCCGATCGCGACGACTACGTCACAGTCATGACACAAAAACATAGTGGCAGGAAAGGGGGACAGCTTCGCCAAACATGACACCACCGACATAAACACTCGGGGTGTTCCATACGACCACACGTCAATCATGCACTCTGGGAGCCACGTGAGTCATGCGTATAAGTTATTTATTCATTCATGAGAAGGTGTGAGTGTAGCATTCACATAATTTATACTGTATAATATGACGAGTTTGTTGCCAAGTTGGATGCCGAGTTGGATTCCGAGTTGGGTGCTGAATTGGGTGCCGAATTGGGTGCCGAATTGGGTGCTGAATTGGGTGCCGAATTGGGTGCCGAGTTGGGAGCCGAGTTAACGGTTGTTAAAGCCCCGGTCCCATATTGACGGGTTTTACGGCGAATCGCAACGGTTTGGCATTCGTGGAGAAAATCGTTCTGATTCGTTGTAGATCGTCCCAGGCCTGTTCCCCGGGGAGGGGAGAGGGGGCACTTCACACCAAATTTAGGGGTAGGTATGTGCCTCCCCAGGGTTCCAATGTAGGGCTTCGGAGCGGATCGCTGCGTTTGCAATGGGGGTCTCCGGACATGCCGGAGCGGATCGCCCCTCGCCACGGCGAAACGGGCGTAACGGCCGATATTTAGGATTTTGGGGGTCACCGGAACAAAAAATTGAGCTGAAAACGGGATCTTTAGGGCAGCACACACTTATAGTGCCAGGTATAGGGTGTACCACCCCCCCCCCCCCCCCCCCCCCGGGCCCTGTTCTTTCAAACATTCGTTGCGCATCGTGTAGGAAACCGTGAAACGCGGTTGCGATACTGCCCCAATTTACTGTTCAAGAACTGGCTCTCGCGCCAAAACGATTTCAAATTCATTTTCAAACTCAGGACTAGTTGTCGTTGCGAATTCGTGTTCATTCATTCTTAATTCGTTGCAATTCGTTATGACTCGTACCGTTTCACACTACGCTCTTACAGGTCTTCTCCTCCAATGGCCAACCGACGATCGTCACCAAAGACCCTCTTGATATGGTCGACATCGGACAGCGTGAATGGTCTGTCGTTCTACGATATCAAGCTAGCCAACATCATGTACAACTGCAACGCTGGTTGCGCACCACCACTCACCACCTGCCTCAACGATGGCTACGGTGGGACCCGACTGCACCTGTGTCTGCCCCCCTGAGTACAACGGGGCGGATTGCTCCACAGCCAACCCAACCTACATTCCCGTATGTCGTATGTTTGTTGTATAAATAGGGGGGTAGTACAGTTTTGGTAAGGCTGGAACTTTAGTAACCAAACCTGGACAGGTAATTATTAATAAACTAATAGTTATTACTCCACCATGCTCAAAAGGTATGCAAAATTACAAACGACTATGTTAGAAAAACGCTTTTGAAGATTTTTGAAAAAAGTGTAAGCATTTTTTTAATTTTTTTGAAAAAATCAACTAATTATTTGGGCCCCAGATAATTAATTATAAGATTCAAATATATTTATTGATATTTCAGCCTTTTCTGGGACCGATTTTGACCAAATAAAGTTTATTCTGCCATTAAAATGGCATGTTCTCTCAAATTCGACACTCAGTTTTTCATTATCTCACAACAAAATTGTGATGTGCAGCGCCCTCTCTACCAAAAGCTAAACTACCCCCTTTAAATACTAATAGTAATAATATTACTCAGGCCCGTAGCCAGGATTGTTCAAGGGCGGGGTGCGTAATTTCACAAAAATGGGACCGAGACCTGGAAAAAGTGGACCTTTCTCAATTGAGGGGGGGGGGGGGGCGGGGGTGTGTACGCGCCCAACGCACCCCCCCCCCCCCCCCCCCCCCCAACGCACCCCCCTGGCTACGGGCCTACTACTACTAATAATAATAATACAAATGTGAATGATGATGTTTTGCTAATAAATAATGTTAACAAAATAATGATTCAATAGAGAGATCATCAACAACAGGTTTTGTGAAAAGGTGAAGGCATTTTATAAATTTTGTCATCTTAAATTATCAAATAAAATGTGGTACCCACATTGACTAAAATCGGATACATTTATTGATAAACAGCTTGTCTGAACCGATTTTGATCAAATCAAGTTTGTTTTATCTTATCAATCACGTGCTCTTTCAAATAAAACACTTAGTGTTTTCAGTACCTCGCAAATTAATTATTTCTTTGAGCGACCTCTATACCAAAATTGCATTATCAAACGAACTTTCTTTATACCTCGTGATTTCGTCTTAGCTATTTTAATGTTTGTAATTATCGTTTCATTTTATTGAAAAATGCCACTGCATTTCAGCTTGGAACCTGCAAATGTGACATTGTTGTTTGTTGAATGAATACCATTATTATTACCATTATAATTAATGTTATTGTTAATATTATTATTATTATTATTATTATTATTATTATTATTATTATTATTATTACTATTATTAGTATTATTTGTTATTATTATGATTATTTTTATTATTATTATTATTATTATTATTATTATTATTATTATTATTATTATTATTATTATTATTATTATTATTATTATCATCATATTTTTTCTGTCCCCATCTTCTTTTTTTTCTAGCCTGCGTTGAGGAGTATACCGAAGCACAAGGGTTGAAAGGGTCCATCCAGTCTCCCAACTACCCCTCCAACTATGGTTCAGATCAACTCTGCCAGTATGTCATCTCGGTAAGTGGGGTGTCAATCAATGAATCATTCTCAACATCTATTGAGTAATGAATGAATGAGTGAATTAATGAATGAATGGATGAATTAATGAATGGATGAATGAATGAATGAATGAATGAATGAATGAATGAATGAATGAATGAATGAATGAATGAATGAATGAATGAATGAATGAATGCATGAATGAATGAATGAATGAATGAATAAATGAATGGATGGATGGATGGATGGATGGATGAATGAACGAACGAACGAACGAACGAACGAACGAACGAACGAACGAACGAACGAACGAACGAACGAACGAACGAACGAACGAACGGACGGATGGACGGACGGGAGGATGGATGAATGAATGAATGAATGAATGAATGAATGAATGAATGAATGAATGAATGAATGAATGAATGAATGAATGAATCAATCAATCAATCAATCAATCAATCATACCTATTTCCGTCAATTTATGAGGCACGAACGCGTAAATGTGAACAGATTATTTATGATCTATAGTACTGTTGTGCTTTGTTCAATATTAATCATTGAATGTTGATGCTCTTTAGTCGATCTTTAGTGTGGCTTGATACTGGGGAGAGGGCAAAATAATGAAATATGCTCTCTCTCATCGAATGGCACACACTATTAAAAGAAGAAAAGGGAATACAAATATAACTAGAAGGCCGACAAAGTCAGCATACCCACGCCTCCCATTAGCCCTGTTCTACCCCTTCGTCGGCCTCAACCCTGTTTTGCTTACCGCAGGCTAACCAGCGCGTTTTAGGCACGATTTGGTGAAAATGCCTAGGCCAGGGTGTAGGCCGCTTGCTTGCGGCGCGGCAGCCCCATGGCGAGGCAGTGTACAAAATTATTGACAATAAAAACACCTGAATCATCCAAAAATGTAAGTTTCCAAAGTGCACCCTACTTCCGATTGCTCGAAAATTTGAGATTTCAACAAAGTTCACTGCGAAAATGCGGCAAAAAATGACTTACGGAGGTTGAAATTGGTCGAGTTTCTCGATTCAAAACACGAACCGGATCTATAATCATCGCAAGCATCTCTTGTGTATACTTCACATGCATATTACGTGGTTCAATCAGCTGTTTGACCGCATTACATTTGGAAAAATAGTATATCCCTCCACCCTTGCAATAGCGAAGTTGCATTGCCCACAGCCAAACATCGCGCAAACTACGTGTACAAAAATATGGCCCATGCGCGCACGCCATGTAACGCCGAATGACGATGCCTAATTAAATACATACTCAAACTTCAAGGTTCCACAGAATTTGCAGGGGTCAACCAATCATCACCAAAATCTAATCGATTCTTCCATGTCACTATCCAAACATTCCCTGAAAATTTGGTGCAAATCCGTTCACCCGTTCTCTAGTTATCTTGTACACAAAAAAAAAAAAAAAAAAAAAAACAAACAAACAAACAAACAAACAAACAAACATACGGAACCCTTTACATAACCCCCTGCCGATTTCATCGGCGTGGGTAATGACAACAAAAGTCATGATTGTATAAAAAGTAATAAGATATCATGAGAAAATGGGTGTAGTTAGTTTGGTATGATGACCCAAACTGTACAGTATATGTATCCATGTTTTCAAAATTAATCAATTATATTACAATTTGAAATATTTAACTTCCGGTTAGAATAAAAGGGCCTGTTGATGTCTACTAATCTCCAGCTTCTTAGTCCAACCAGTATTTTACAATGCAGAGGTTTCTGGAACATAATATTTGCTGAACGATGTCACATGATTATGCAAATCTATTTATTCCTATATATTTTGGTATCATTATAATGATTTCTCCATATTGAGAATTGGAGCAAAAACGGTTTTATTGTTTTTTACATAAATTTATTATATATCTAAATTGTAAACTATATATGTATTGTCTTACAAGTTGTATTTATAATGTTGCTACGTGTTATTGTATCAATACGTGTTGAGTCAAAACGTTTACTAAACGTTCAAACTTTGTTTTACGTGTAAAAGTTTAGTAAAAAGTGTTAACGTTTTTTGACGTTTAAACGTTAAAAAAAACGGTTTAAAACGTTTAAAGACACCGTTTAAACGTTTAGTGAAATAAACGGAATAACTTGGCACTAGTATCAATCAGTGTATATTTATTGTTATATTTATGTTTGTGGGCCCCTTGAAAATCAGCTATGCTGAAAGGGCAATCCATGTGCACCCTATGAGAGGAAATGAATAAATGCATAAAATAAACTAGAAGGCCGACAAAGTCAGCATACCCACGCCTCCCATTAGCCCTGTTCTACCCCTTCGTTGGCCTCAACCCTGTTTTGCTTACCGCAGGCTAACCAGCGCGTTTTAGGCACGATTTGGTGAAAATGCCTAGGCCAGGGTGTAGGCCGCTTGCTTGCGGCGCGGCAGCCCCATGGCGAGGCAGTGTACAAAATTATTGACAACGAGAATATATCGTAAAAACACCTGAATCATCCAAAAATGTAAGTTTCCAAAGTGCACCCTACTTCCGATTGCTCGAAAATTTGAGATTTCAACAAAGTTCACTGCGAAAATGCGGCAAAAAATGACTTACGGAGGTTGAAATTGGTCGAGTTTCTCGATTCAAAACACGAACCGGATCTATAATCATCGCAAGCATCTCTTGTGTATACTTCACATGCATATTACGTGGTTCAATCAGCTGTTTGACCGCATTACATTTGGAAAAATAGTATATCCCTCCACCCTTGCAATAGCGAAGTTGCATTGCCCACAGCCAAACATCGCGCAAACTACGTGTACAAAAATATGGCCCATGCGCGCACGCCATGTAACGCCGAATGACGATGCCTAATTAAATACATACTCAAACTTCAAGGTTCCACAGAATTTGCAGGGGTCAACCAATCATCACCAAAATCTAATCGATTCTTCCATGTCACTATCCAAACATTCCCTGAAAATTTGGTGCAAATCCGTTCACCCGTTCTCTAGTTATCTTGTACACAAACAAACAAAAAAAAAAACAAAAAAAAAAACTAGAAGGCCGACAAAGTCAGCATACCCACGCCTCCCATTAGCCCTGTTCTACCCCTTCGTCGGCCTCAACCCTGTTTTGCTTACCGATGCATCCTAAAAACATAGTTTATGTGCACGCTGGAAAACCTATGGGCGCTGCCATGTACGGTACGCGACCGGCCTTTCCCGTAACATTTTTCTTGATTTTTCTGTCGAGTTGTCTTATTGGCTTACTGAGACATCTCTCTGATTCTTTATCCAATCAGAATAGTTATAAGATGTTTTAACAAAAACGGCTACGATCAGCTGATCGTCAGCTTTCAAATGATATACAAATCAATGGACAAATTTTTTTTGTTCAAGACTTTAGTAGGCCGCGAAGATTGGGTGAAAATGCAAGTAAAAAGAGCCAAATTTCAAGGTTATTTTCAAATTTAAATATTCAAATTTCTAGAGTTTTTACATAAATAAGGTTTTCATGGAAGTAATGTTCTTTGTTTATATTTTCATCATCATATTGACAGTTGCAACTCTTAAATGTCAGTTTTTAAGCTACAACTTTCTGAAGTTAGGAGAAAAATATCAAATTTTCGAAAAATTCGGACAGCCGCATTTTTATTGCACTTTATATCGACCGTGGAAGGAAATACGGACATACACGATGTGTTTTAGGAAAATTAGATATGTATTTATAAATAATTCACAAACAACTTGTCGTTATTTTGTTTTATTTTCTAGATATAAAATTAACAATTCACTCTAAAAGCAGCTGAAGCAACATTCGTGCGCGACTCCATTGGGAGTTTAGCCATGTCTATCGGCGTGGCTATCCTTCGCCATTACATGTTACGCAAATTCCAGCATGAATCTAAACCAATGAGTGCGCGGAACTCACTCACGCCGTCACAGAGTTATGAGCAACAAACTCGGTAATTTATTTATTATCTGATTATGAAATTACATTTAAACTAGTGAAATCGATGTCAGATTTACTATTTAATCCAGGTAAGATGTTTTATCTAATTTATTTCATTTTAAAAGCTGTTATTTCGTGTTATTCGAAAAGTTCGACGGTAAATCAATGACGAGGGGCAAAGCACGTGAAATTATTCAGACCGCCGTAAGCAGCTGGATAGCGATGCCGACGCGCTCGGGTATGGTCTTACGCGCAGAACCGTATGATTTGTTGTTCATGAGATTTACGGCTAACAATTTTTCTGAGGAATTTAGCTAAAAACTGACCATTTAAGAGTTGTAACACCCATCAATG
Source organism: Echinarachnius parma (assembly GCA_037951105.1). Classification (NCBI taxonomy): domain Eukaryota; kingdom Metazoa; phylum Echinodermata; class Echinoidea; order Clypeasteroida; family Echinarachniidae; genus Echinarachnius; species Echinarachnius parma. The sequence continues at coordinate 22,301 of JBAMJV010013743.1, read as the reverse complement.
AAATCAAGAACAGGTCCCAAATATTACATTTATGACACTCGCTTTGTCGGGAAAACTCTAGGTTTTTCAATATTTCGTCTTAAAAATAGGCTTTTAATTCATCCGTGAAAGCCTTTTTGTCATATTTAACCCCTTTTTAAATGTCTTATATAAATGTGAATATTCAGTTAAATTGAATACAAACATATCGATAAGAAAGAGTAGGATAAGAAGTTTGTTGTAAAATGATCCATATTTCTTCCACAATGCTGAATTTCTAAATAAAAGAGAAATTATGAAAGCTAGATTGAGTTCCGAGTTCAAATTGACGCAACGTTAAGCGGTACGATTGCTCGCAGAGTTTACACTAGATCATTGCACGCGCAACGCCGGAAATGCGCGACGCTGATTGGTGCCAGCAAACACTGTTGTGTCATTGGGGTATCATGGCAGCGAGCATAGAACTTCCATACGTTGTGTACAACGTGCACATACGTGCTATAACGTGCAGATATTATTTAGGCACACACGTGCATTAAATACATACTCAAACTTCAAGGTTCCACAGAATTTGCAGGGGTCAACCAATCATCACCAAAATCTAATCGATTCTTCCATGTCACTATCCAAACATTCCCTGAAAATTTGGTGCAAATCCGTTCACCCGTTCTCTAGTTATCTTGTACACAAACAAACAAACAAAAAAAAAAAAAAAAAAACAGACAAACAAACAAACATACGGAACCCTTTACATAACCCCCTGCCGATTTCATCGGCGTGGGTAACTATAATAGCTGGCATTATGCTTTCCAGGAGTTTGGATAAGTAATGTGCGCGTTGATATTTCGCCCATAGTGTCAACGTTGTGTTATTTACACCCTTTCCGAGTTGAACAATGTTCTTTAATTTGACACATGAATACAATTCGAAGCCAATAATTAGATTAGATAGGCCTATTACAATAGTAGAGTATGTTTCTTTGACACCATTACGATCCTCATTTCATATTTCACAGGGACCCCCTGGTTCGACCATCACTCTCGACTTCACGTCGTTTTCCCTTCAGAACAAGGCCATTTTTAGCGACAACACGAGGGCTTGCTATTTCGATTACGTCGATGTATTCAACACTGTACTTACCCATAATGCAACTCGCAGCTGTGATACTACGATTCCAGATTCTCTAACCTCGACAAGCAATGTGATGCGGATCGTCTTTAGGTCTGACGGTGCTAACAATTACCAAGGCTTCAACGCGACGTATACCATAAACACACCACCTACAACACAAGGTGCGACAACTACCCCAGCGACCGCTACCCCAGCAACCACTACCCCATCGACCACTGCCACAGCGACCACTGCCCCAGCGACCACTGCCCCAGCGACCTCTGCCCCAGCAACCACTACCCCAGCGACCAATGCCCCAGCGACCACTGCCGTCATAAACATGGATATACGTCGTGTAGTAATTCTAATTACTACACGACGTAAATAATTACGTCGTGTAGTAATTCGAATTAATACACGACGTAAATAATTACGTCGTGTAGTAAATGGAATTACTACACGACGTAATTACGAATTACTGCCCAACGATGTAATGTCATGACGTTAAATGAATTAGTGTCGCTACATCAAATAATTAAGGTCGTGTAGTAATTCCAATTACTACACGACGTAAATAATTACGTCGTGTAGTAATTCCAATTACTACACTACCTAAATAATTACGTCGTGTAGTAATTATTTACTACACTACGTAATTCCGAATTACTGCTCAACGAATTAACGTCGTGACGTTAAATCAACCAATGAGATCGTTCGTTATGCATTGTGCATGCGATATGGACCTTGTATAGTAGTACCGTACCGCGCGCCAAGCCAGCAGCCGTGCCGTGCATGCCTGGCGCTGGCCGCCCGCGGTAATGCTAGGTCCGCATTGCATCGCATGCACAATGCATAACGAACGATCTCATTGGTTGATTTAACGTCATGACGTTAATTCGTTGAGCAGTAATTCGGAATTACGTCGTGTAGTAAATAATTACTACACAACGTAATTATTTAGGTCGTGTAGTAATTCGAATTACTACACGACGTAATTATTTACGTCGCGACCACAACCCCAGCTACCACAACCCCAGCGACCACTACCCCAGCTACCACTACCCCAGCGATCACTACCCCAGCGACCACTCCCCCAGCGACCACTACCCCAGCGACCACTACCCCAGCGACCACTACCCCAGCTACCACTACTCCAGCGACCACTACTCCAGCGACCACTTCCCCAGCGACCACTACCCTAGAGACCAGTACCCCAGCGACCACTGCCCCAGCGACCACTACCCCAGCTACCACAACCCCAGCGACCACTACCCCAGCTACCACTACCCCAGCGATCAATACCCCAGCGACCACTACCCCAGCAACCACTACCCCAGCTACCACTACTCCAGCGACCACTACTCCAGCGACCACTTCCCCAGCGACCACAACCCCAGCTACCACAACCCCAGCGACCACTACCCCAGCAACCACTACCCCAGCTACCACTACCCCAGCGATCACTACCCCAGCGATCACTACCCCAGCGACCACTACCCCAGCTACCACTACCCCATCGACCACTACTCCAGCGACCACTACCTCACCGACCACTACTACAGCGACCACTACCCCAGCGGCGACTACCTCTCCTGCGCTGGTCGGAAGCTGCAATGTGTTTTTCACGGGATCGTCGGGTGAATTTGCCTCCCCGAACTTCCCCGATGGAAACTATCCCCATAATACCTGCTGGCACTTGCGAGAGTGTGTTTTGGAGCCACGGTATAGCATAAAAACCGAGTGTCTACATTAGATTATATCATTTGACAAAGTATTGCAGCGGCATACGAAACGTCATGATCTTTTAGATTCCTAGTTTGACCATACATTGCGAGACAAACGAATATCACTAGCGATATTATTTCCGATGATTAACTTTGTTTTGAATATCAACTCGATAACCTGAACTTACAGGAAAATATATAAAATACAGGAACAAATGTTATGCACTGAATGAACATCGTAGACATGAAAGTATAGGTTTTCCCGTCCAGTTTCATAAAAATAGCACTCACATGGTTATCAATAGCACGCAATTTAGAACGAAATTGAATGAAGATCAGGATCGTGTTTCAATTAGCAAATAATTTCATTCAATTTGATTTTTGGACTGTGCGATTGCCAACTTTTGTCAAACCGAATTGAAATAACACCACTCAACTTAGAAAATTGGGTGTATAGCATTCTATTTCGTCTACAAAGGTAAAATGTAGGCGTTTATACATTCTATTTTGTCAAAGGGCGAACATCTTTGGAATGTGCGCAATCCTTTTCATCAATTTCTTTATTTGTATTGTTTTCCTATAAAGCTACTCGCTCGATGAAAATAAAGTACATGTAGGGCCTACATGATGAAAATACGCACTGTGCGAAAAATGGAAATGAAATAAAAACATGAAACAAGTGTATGAAATAACATTACGTTACAGTTACCAGTTAAAATATGAACAATAATTAGCAGTGTTTATCTGAAAAGAAAGATTAATATAAGTCTTAAAAATACATAATAAAGAAAAACATAGATTAAGAAGAAAAAAAACTGGCCTTGGGTGGGGGTGGTGGTTGGGGAGTGATGGAATAATGGGAAATAATAGGGAAGTAAATTGCCAACACCCCCCCCCCCCCACCCCCTCCCGCCTTCATAATGCATCATACTGTAGTTCTGATCGTTCTTATTTGAATGCTAGATGTGCCTTAAAGCACGTCTGAAAAAGAAATAGAAAACCCAAATCGGTCCGAAATCTAAGGACAAGCAAACTGGCACGAATTTGAATGACGGTATGTATCGCCATATTGTTTGACATTCTGACCAATTTGAATACGTCTTTGTTGCAAACTGAATGCAATTTGACGAAGATGAATGTTCTGGAGTTTAAAATTGAACAGTGAAACAGCAGGTTTACAAAAATCACTTGAACTTGAATGACATAATAATGAATATGCCCGCTATTTTGACGAAATTGGCCGGGAAAACCTATAATACAATCGACAGGCTTTGATTGGAATATCCACTGGATAATCTGGACTTACAGGTTGATATGCCAATATTCGTTTGCATAATTATGCACCTGTACGTTCACATTATGAAGTAGTTATTTTAGACAAAGTTTGCAAATTGTTATTATAAATTAATACATTAATTATATATAGGTTTTCTCGTCTAATTTCCTACATAACGCGGCCAAATTCGTTTGTATGTGCATTCAAATGCATGCAATTGCTGTGGACGAGTCACTTTGGTCATTCAAATTCATATTCCGAGCATCCATATTCGTATATGGGCACTCAAAGTGTCAAATCGCAGACTTCAAATTCGCAAATGGGCATTCAATTTCACCAATGGGCGCTATTTTCATTATTATGTGCATTCAATTTAATACGGCAAGCTGGACAGTCGCTTGTTTGTGCGTTCAATTTCGTTTATGGGTGATCGATTTCCAGAATTGCCCATTCAATTTAAATTACACAAACACAATCCACACATACTCACACATAAACATAATAATACATTTAAGTATGCAACCGTATACATACGCACACCTACAAACACATACACACACATAAGAACACACACGTACAAGTTGACTTTGAGTTCTCTTTTACATCTGATTACCGTTCATTTTCTCACATAGTCTTGACTATGTCATCGTGATATCTTCCCTCTCTTCAGATACACTTTTCAACATTTAATCTTCACTTTTCGATATTCATCAGTCACTTTTTGTATATAGATTTGTTTTTCAATTTTCAATAATTATTTCACATTGTTTCTTTTTTGACCACTCGGGCAATGAGAATTAAAGGGAAATGCCAGTAGTGGAAAATAACTCTATTGGCCAAACTAATTGATTAGTATTGTTGAAATAGCATAAAAAGGGGCGTGTGTGGGAAAATCCGAACATTAGTATCGTTAAGTGCAGAAATATCAGTTAAAACGTTTATGAAAGCCGCTGACATTGAACCTAAATCCACTGTCAGTTTGGCCCGTCTGCGCTGGCCACATAGATAGTTACGCTCGTTCGAGCGATTCGCTCTAGGGAATTACCATGTGCGCATTTGCAACACGCATCGCACGAGGCTGTATATCAACATACAACCATCGGCGATATCAATTCACAGCAGATAGCTTTATAATTTACCCAATATATCAATTAGCAGGCGGTTTCCCGGCCAAATTTGTATCATCCCGTATTAGTAAAAACATATTCTTTCACATGATTGGTAATAAGAGCGTACATTTCATTTTTTGTGTGTGAGGCGTTTCCCACTACTGGCATTTACCTTAAAGGGCAATGCAACTCAAGAATAGAGTTTATCCTACTTGATATATCGTAATATGCCTTTTTATTATATATAACATAACTCCGACTCAGATTTCTGCTTTGGGAGAAATATGTGAAAACTCTATCGGGTTTACCACTATCCATGCGAACACTGGAGGCCGCCATTATTAGGTGTGTGCGGACTTATGGTCAGTGATATGCACTAATGCATTTCAATACCACCTATTGAAACCATTGTCTGAATAATTGTAGATGCATTGGCGAGTCTGTAAATCAGTGAAAAGCTTTTTGTTCGGCCCGTAGCACACTCGTCATAGTTTGCAAAGCATGTCGGGCAATTACAAGAACATGGCCGCTCCCATCACCTTTTGCCGCCGTAAGAATTAGTAAAATGTGGGTATGTTCACGTAAGGATTTCATGGGATCCAGGAGGCCAAAATTGCCAAGTTATGTATCAAATAAAATGTCTGTTCACCCTCTGAACGATAATAATAGCCGAAAGCCATAGTTTCATTGCCCTTTAAAAGGGTTTCAGGGACGAGCACCGTGCTAGGGTTTTCTATAGGCCCAGTCCCATACTGACGATTTTCACGGCGACTCGCAACGACTCGCAACGATTTACTAGAACGAATCGACTCGATTTAGCCACGATTTAACAACGAATTGGGAATAATTGTACGGCGATTCAAGACGAATATTAGTTCTTCGTCGTTGTTCGACGAGTCAGTTCGTCCTTCTTTTGTCTTTAACCCCCCTTTAACCATTGCGGTAGAAAAATCGTGGCAGAAAAAAAGTTGTGGTCCCATAGTGGCGATTTTTACGTCGACTCGCAACGAATTATCATTCGCTTGAGTCGTCGCGAGTCGTTGTAGATCGTTGCGAGTCGTTGTAATTCGTTCTTCGTACCGTTGCGCATCGCGAAGAACGCCATGAATCGTGTTAGCACAACGAGTGTTTTGAACCGGTTCAAAACTATCGCCATGTCGCAACGATTTCCTCACATTCTTTTTATGGAACAATCGGGCAGTGCACAATAGGAACAATCGGACTTGTTTGAGTCAGTTCCACGGGCGTAGATCTGTCACTGATACCTTTCAACAGGGGGATGATCTATTCATTCACCCCCCCTCGTGATGAATAGGTATTACGTAAGTCTCTACGCCCATGGTCAGTTAAAACACGGACAGCGGCGATCTTCACAACGAAGCGATTACGAGTCGCAACGAATTGCAACGATGTGGAACGACTTGACACGAATATGCAACGGTAAAACAATGATTTTTGGTGAAAATCGTCGTGGCGTGGCGATTGTTTTGAACAGTTGAAGACGTAGATTTTGGCTCCGCTTGCACGATTTTCTTCACGATGCCCGACGGTTTGGGGGGAAGAACAGATACGATGTAACACGATGCAACACGACCTAAGCGATTTTCTCGACGAATGTCAAATCGTTGCGATTCGCCGTGAAAATCGCCAGTATGGGACTGGGCCTTAAAGCCTACTGCCCATTAGGCGATCTGCGCTTGCGATCTAGCCCGAGTTGCTAGCGATCTCAGTTCGGTGTGAATCGCACCAGTTCGCCGCGAGTCAGCCCGATCTCATTGCGTACGCGATCATTTCGGTGCCCACCATGCGATCTCACGGCGACTTCCTATTGTCCCTATTTCCACGCATGCGCGCATCGTTGAGAATTAGAGCCAGGTATTGTTCGCTCTTGCTTGTCTTGACATCAGAATACGCTTTGCGAGTTTTTTTAATAAACCCAGTGCCCACCTTGCGATCTGCGCCTAGCGATCTTGCCCGAATAGGAGCGATCCCCCGAGATCTGTTGTTCAGTCGCAAAGTGGGCACCAATGGCCGCACCAGATCGCTGTAACTCGCGTCCGCAAGGGTGGTGTCGGTTGCGGTCGCAATGTTTTGGACATGTTTAAAAATTTCGTTCTCGATCGCATGTCGGGCGGGATCGCACAAAAAAGCCATTTGGGCAATTGTTCATATTTCCTGATATCAGGAATTCAATCCTTGATATCAGGAATTCTGTTTTCAAATATCAATAATTAAATTCTTGATATCAGGAAATAAATTAATGATATCCAGTATTCGATTTCTTGATATCCAGAGTTCGATTTCTTGATATCAAGAATTCGATTTCTTGATGCCAGGAGTTGAATTTTTGAAATCAGGAATTATCATTGGTTAGCAACAGAAAATGGTTTCTTGATATCAAGAATTCAATGTTCAGTTATGCGAAACTGCTCTACAAAGGCGCCCTGCAAGAATCAAGAATTCTTTCTTGATATTTTTCTTGAATTGTTGATATCAATAAATGATTTGCTGTTGGTAACTCTTGACATGGGCGTCGATACTTACGTAATACCTATTCATCAGGGGGTATGAATGAATAGATCATCCCCCCTGATGAATGGGTATCAATGACAGATCGACGCCCATGACTCTTGATATCAAGAAAAGGAAATAAATGTTCAAACGGCTAGCCATGCCTCGCCAACAAATTCAGAATTAAAAAAGCGTGAATTCCTCGTTATTGTATTCCTTGACAATGGGTGGAAATAGGGGCCAAGCTATGACCCCAAGGAGGCCAAATTGAAAAGATCGCGTACACAATGGGATTAGGCTGACTCACTGCGAACTGATGATTCCAAGGTCGCTAGCCCTACGCGATCTTGTCCGAATAGGAGCGATCCCCCGAGATATGTTGTTCAGTCGCAAAGTGGGCACCAATGGCCGCACCAGATCGCACCAGATCGCCGCGAATGCGATCGAGACCGACCTGGTCGCCAGATTTTTGAACATGTCAAAACCCCGGCGACCGCAACCGACACCACCCTTGCGGACGCGAGTTACAGCGATCAGGTGCGGCCATTGGTGCCCACTTGGCGACTTAACCACAGATCTCAGGGGATCGCTCCTATTCGGGCAAGATCGCTCTAGATCGCTAGGCCCAGATCGCCAGATGGGCACCGGGCTTTACTCAGTCGGAAGAGCACCGGTCTAGCAATCCGGAGGTCTCGGGTTCGAATCCCGTTGGAATCCCATTTTCTCTGCCCTCTTTTAATCACAATATAATTCTGGTCAGTTTTTATATGACTTTGTCTTTGAATTAATTATATTAAAAAAAGCTGTATTACTTCGGTGATCCCTCGCATATATCCACAAGTTGATTTGTATCCTTCGGGTTTGTGTCAGGTTTATAATAGCTTCTGACCACTCGGGCAATGAGAATTAAGGGGTTTCAAGGACGAGCACCGTACTAGGGTTTTCTATAGCTCAGTCGGAAGAGCACCGGTCTAGCAATCCGGAGGTCTCGGGTTCGAATCCCGTTGGAATCCCATTTTCTTTGCCCTCTTTTAATCACAATATATATATATATATATTTCTGGTCAGTTTCTCTATATGTTTGAATTAATTGTTCACCTTTATTCGTTCATCATGTCTTTAGTGTATCATCATGCGATAAGCAGTTCACCATGTTGATCTTTATTTTCATCACATTTATCGTATTGGTCGTGTTATGATCTTTATTGTATCATCTCTTTTTCATAATTGGTATCTTTATTTCCATCATGTTTTCTTTATCGATCGGACATGCACAAAAGAAATGTACCATATTATTCCAGGATGTTTATCCTAGCATTATCACCATTTCCACTGTACATGTTTAAATTGAATAACGTTATAATTAACTTGTTTGCCCATTCGCGAATTTGAATAATAGAAATGAGACCGGAGGCTGCTGGAGATGTATTTCAATGACCATTAACGAAAATTAGCACCCATCGCTTACATTATAATGGCTCAAATGTGAAATTGGCTGCTCTGTTACTCAATATGAATGACTAAAAACGAATTTGAATGACGATATGTTGAAGCGCGGATTAGACGAAATTGAATGCTCCTTATATGAAATTGCATGAGAAAATAACGAAATTGACAGGGAAAACCTATAATAAAAGAGATTCCAATATTATATAAATACACACACTTATACTTGCAGTCAAACGGTGGAGGGGGGGGGGGGGGGGGAGGGGGGGGGGTCATCTCATCCACCACATTGCGAGATGTCAAGGGTTGACATGTTGACATGTGCAAAAAGTAATTAGTGGTTGATACAATGTATATTGTTGTTATCCGATTTGTCCATTTCAAGATAAATGGATGTTATATGGTCGAGTGATGAGCAAAAATGCAAAGTGGTATTCACTAACTCATTGCACTCACTTTGTACACGGTTCTGACGATCCAGTGGATAATTTGACATCTGAATTCGTAAATTTCTTTCATTAACGAAAGGGAAATTTGAAAAACTGAAACCTGTCCCTCACCTACTACGCACGGCGTCTGCCATACTTGCATTCAAAAACCTTGATTCTCACTGTTAGGGCTGTTAGGGTGATACAAAACTCCCCGTATTAGAACAAATTGATATACATTTGGGTTTTTACTTACCTAATTTCAAATTCTTTCACTTAAAAGTAGAAAGTTGTCCACCTTCAAAATACATGATTCGACAAATAAATACCCATAATATTTCGAAAAATAACCCCGAATTTGGATTTACCGAAAAAGACGATCGCGATCCTCGACCACACGACACTACGGTATTTTCGCAAACCTGAGGACGACGAGTAGTGGGGTGGTTAAGGGGTCCATGACTGCATTTTGGGGTACGATTGTTTTACTTGGCATACATACTCCTTGGATCAAAAGAAGAAAATTCGTCAAAAGAGACACTCTGTATCTATGCAAATTAGGCCTAATTTCCATAATTGATATACAGAGTGTCTCTTTGGATAAATTTTCTTCTTTTGATCCAAGGAGTTTGTATGCCAAGTAAAACAATTGTACCCCAAACTGCAGTGAACACCCATATTTGTGGCCCCTACTAGAAGAAATGACGTCATTTAGGCGAGAAATTACGTCACTTACGTTCTCTCTCGTCGTCTGGCCAATCTGAGCACTAGTTCATGCCCGATATCAGGTTCGTCGGAAAATCCAGTGCACCGTCTTCAGAATTACGTAATCAGAGAAGTATCAACATGTATATGTGTGTGTGTGTGTGTGTGTGTGTTTTATACGTGTGTATGTGTATGTGTGGTGGATTATGTAACTGGTGTATGCGTGTGTGTTTGAATGTGTGCGTGTGTGGCTTTGTGTACGTGTGTGCGCATTTGTGCGTGTGTGTGTGTTTGTGAGTGTATATGTGTGTTTGTGTTTGTTGGAATGCGAGTGCCTGCGTGCGTGTGTGTATCTGCGTATGTGTACGGGTATGGGTTTTTGTTTGAGTGTGTGCGTGTGTTTGTGTTTGTTTGAGTGCTCGCGTGGATGAGTGTGCGTGCGTGTGTTTGTGTTTATGTGGATGTGCGTTTGTGGGTGTTTGTGTGCATTTGTGAGTGTGCATTCATGTGTTTGTGTTTGTGTGGGTGTGTGTTGTGTATCTGTATGCGTATGTGTGGGAGTTTTATTAATGTTGTGTTTGTGTGTATACGCGTGTGTAAGGGTTTGTGTTTTTGTGAGCGCATGTGTGGGGTGTTTGTGTGCATTGTTGTTTGTTTGAGTGCGAGTGCGTGCGTGCGTGCGGGAGTGGATGTTTGTGCGTGTGAGTATACGTGTGTGTAAGTGTGTGTGTGTTTTGTGTGATTGAATGCGTGTATGTGTGTGTGTGTCTGTGTTGGAGTTTGAATAATTCAGTCGGGTCGTGTGTTTGCGCATGTGTATGTTTGAAAGTGTAAGGTGTGTGTGAGTGTCTGTCATGATTGTGTGTAGAAGGGAACGACGTCATTGTGAACGCGCGTTAACTAAAAACGAAAATGGTTCAAAGGCAGCGAACAGGTAGTGAACAGCACGGGTTGACTACATCCAATAGACCGCTTCTGTGATGTATGCAAATACTATTCGTATGACGTATAGACTCCCCGTTGGCAAACTTAACAATAGTAACTAGGTTCGGCAAGATAAGTATGCCGGAGCTTACCGGACCTAGTTATTATTGTTAAACAGTGCCAACGTGGAGTATTACGTCATACGCATATTATTTGCTTATACAGGGTGGCCCAGAAATAACGGAACGGGGTACTTTCCATTATAAAGAAATATACAGACTAGGTTCACTGGATAGATAATCTTTTAAAAAGAACTTTTATATCATCAACAGTAATGTCTTTGTTTGGGTGTTCGGAATAACGAATTTCTTTTTAAAAAATTATCTATCCAGTGAACATATTATCACAATGGCAAATACCCCGTTCCGTTATTTCTGGGCCACCCTGAAACGGTCGTTCTAGGACGGGAAACTCGTTCTCGTTCACATAAGCGAAAACTCCCTACTATAGCAGCGCGAACAGGCGACGATGGCAAGAAACCCGCACGCATTACTCCGTACACACGAACGAGCGCACTGGAACGAGCGATACGAAAACATAAAGATTTTAGTTGTGTACCGGTGCGCCGCGGTGGTCGCGCTGCACTAAACTGCATTCTGGGACTATAACCTGACCGCCGGTCCTCTTCCGTTCGCCCTTCAGAGCTACTGTCTGGCCCCTGTACAGGATAAAATTGCTGTCATTGGTATTTTGGTTATCTCTGTTGTGAAATACTTCTCTTGTAAAATAAATTAGCCATGTCTCTTTTCAGCTAATTATAAAACGGCTCTGGTAAATTCAGTAACGTGATTGGTTAAATCCAGTCACGTGACTATTCATTAAATTTCAACAAACAAACAAGAAAAAGCGTAACACACATGTGTTGTCACTTTTTGTTGCGCGATATTTGCACGGCTGTGACGTCACAATGCTTGTTGACATAGTTCTACGAAGTCAAACTTGCGAAAGTGATTTTAAAAAAGATGGAAAATGCTTCGTTCTGTAAATAATGTGTTCTGTAGTAAATAAATCTTAGCAGATTCGTAAATTATATGGTATGTGGTTTGATATTGGAAAGTTTTGGAATAGAAATGCACACAATTCTTTGATAATTCTCACTTTTAAAGGGAACATTTTCGGATTTTCGGCGACTGCTGAGCTGCAGCTAGTCAAATTCAGTGAAGCGAGTGCCCCGTGCACTCTAGTGATGATTAATTTGGTAAATTCCTAATAAATTCACACTAGATAGACTTGGGGGGGGCATTCTGAAAATCCTAGGGAGTTACGTGTCGTAACTTGAAAAGATAAGACGGCGCTATGACACGTAACTATTTGTATTCTGAAAGCAGACTTAAGACCGTCTTAAGTCCATATCATGCATATTAATGAGCGTACAAGAAACGCGCATATCATAACGCGCAACCAATGACAAACTTTGTTTTATAACCAAATCCTGCATAAATGCATATCAATGAATCACAACATCGTGAGACACCCATGCATGCACGTGCGTGATTGCATTTGCAAATCAATCTCATAAACATTGTGCATTCTTTGTAGTTTTGCACAAGGAAGTCGCAGTATTTTGATGAGTTAACAAAATAACGAAGACCTAAACTGATAGCTTTATATGAACTTTGTTTATAATGAAAATTAATTGTGTCTTTATAAATTTCATTTCTTTTTATTTCAAATTTCATTTCATTTCAAACCAATTTTGTCGGGTCATGCAGTCGATCGACTGCCTACAAGTACAATTGGATTTATTATATATTTATTTGTTTATGTATTTCCTCTCGTACTCATAGGGTTGAATAGCCCATTGATTTTGTTTTATTTTATTAAAATTAACTTAATGTCTGAATTGTTCAGTTTACCAATCATAACAAATGTACATAATGATATCCAGCGTTCGAAATTGAAATAATATACACTGTCACTGTTGAATGACACTGAACAAATAAAATAATACTTGTTAACAATAATTGATACATCACATAAACTTATTTGGCTGTTGTAATTGGCCGACACAGTACTTACACTAACCAATTATTTTACAGCTATATCACTTTTAAATAATGAATGTAATTAATGTAATTTACAAAATGTAAACCAAATAATGTATTTCTCTTGCACAGTAAACAATTAATTTTGTTTTGTTTCCGTGAAGGCCTATCAATAACATTAACAAGTATATATGAACATTTTGCAGTCTTTTGGTTGAGTGGCAAAGATCGAAGAGGCCGAGAGCGCGTGAAAGATAACTTTCAAGCGTACCTTTTCAGTCAACGCGCTCAATCTTTGTTATCACGCGCTAGTTCTTATTTGGTTACACTTTCGGACTCTCATTGCAGTTTGATAATGTCTTGTTCATGTCATAATTACTATCGTAAATCGTGCGATTGCATAGTTAAGACCGAGTTAGGACACCTCGGAGGCAGACTTAAGTTTTATCCTAAGTTGTGGCTTTCAGAATACAAATTAGCTCATTTGCATACGTGTCGTAACTTTTTAGCTCATTTGCATACGTGTCATAACTTTTTAGCTCATTTGCATACGTGTCGTAACTTTAGGATGTCCTAAGTTAGGACATGTCCTAAGTCCTGTTTTCAGAATACAAATATAGTTACGACTCGTAACTTATGACAAAATCCATGACTTAGGACATGTCTTATCTTTTCAGAATGCCCCCCTTGGTTACTAATTGTGGAGAGCCTGTTTTCAATAATCTAGCAAAATAAAACAATCCGTGGTTGAGCCTGTTTTATAAAACAAATAATACTACGGCCTTGTTATCGTGCCGTCATGTAAATGAATCGACTCTCGGCTATGTTAGCTGTGCACGTGCGCACTCGGCTTCGCCTCGTGCACAACGTACAGCTAACATAGCCTCGAGTGCAATGCATTTACACAACACACTCAATACCGTGTATTATTTGTATAATAACACCACGTGGGTGGGGCACTTGGGGCTGCTGTCTAGGGCCCCGTACAGGATAAAATTACTGGCATTGCTGTTTTCATAATAGGTACCCCTTATAAGGAACGATATCCACCAACTTTTGTCCATGACGGTGTTCAACTAGATAAATGCATTTTTGGCCCCTCTTTTTGTGTCCCCTAGGCTTACGGTACAGGATGTGACCCGGCAGCAATTCATTTCATTGACCCTTGGCCACATACTATCATGATGAGACCATCAAACCTTTTGTCTTTCTTCAACTAGATAAATGCTCTGGGCCCCCGTCTATAACCAGAAGTCTTGTAACGATACATCATTGCATGATTACATCGATGTAAATACATTTTATTAGCACATTACTTATTTACTGAGCCTGTATCTTGTGTAGTTTCTCCTAACTTATAAACTTGCCTAAAAACACTGGGTCAAGTTGATTCTTGTAATTTAATGGAATCTCACCGGGTTGGTGCGTTGTGTGGGCATTATATCGATAAAGGCACACTTCAAAATACAAATGCAGTGGAAATAAAAAAATATGTGCCTTTGTAATTGGTGCATTTAAATGTTAACTTTTGTAATTATGTATTTGTTAAGGTGTTGTTATTACCTCAACAACTTTGGATGTTACCTCGGGAGAGCTAAGGGAAGGAAATGCTGGCCAGACTGTCGCATTTAGCGTCAACCTGGACTCTAGTAGCGGACCTGGACACGTCGCCGGAAGCAACCTCTGGAGCGTCTCAGCGTTCGGCAGCAACAATGCTCTCGGTACAGGGACCCGTGTCATGGAGACCTCGGTGCCACTCGACACCACTCAGGGGAGCGTGGGCATCACCGCTGGTGTGCAGTCCACGATTCAAGACCTCTCGTTCCAACTTAGCCTCGCTAATGGTGCTGCTACATGCGCCGATGTCCCTTACATTTGCGTTGAGATTTCCAAGGGTGCTCAAGCAAGTCCAGACTTCACATTGAGTGGAGAGCCAGACAGCAGTGTGTTCATCGATTGTCAAGCAGTAACCTGCCGAGGTAAATCGACTCACATTTCATTGACATTCCTGAATCAGCTTTCTGTCTGAATGATTGAATAGATTATATTTTATATCTTGAAGAAGAATTATTCTCCCAAAAGCATAAGACGCTGTCCTGGAGAAGGATGTGCTGTGTTGCGTGATGTTGGTGGCGTGATGGTGATGGGTCTCCGTGCACGATATACAATGGGCAAGGCGCAGTGTGTAGGTGGTGTAGGTGCGTTCCTCGTATATCAATGATCAATCCATGATTCCACCGATCATTGTCGATAATAAATTGAATTGATTTATACTTTCCTTTACCATTCATCAGTAAAATAATACGTTAAATAAAATGATGTTGCAATATTTCATTGGTTTCCTCTGCCATTTTCTGGAGGCAGGGGACAGTCGCCTCCTTAATGAACATACATGGGGGGAGGCAAACATATTATTTTCCCGCCACAAAAATTCCGAGAAAAGAAAAATGACTGATATAATGCCAAAGAGGGGAATAAAACACAATTATTAATAATCAACCTTCAATATAGGTGCTTGTTTTGTTTTTTACTTTGAAAATATTGCAAATCTCGTGTATGCCGCGCTTTCGCGGTCAAATAGTTTGTCATCAAAATTATTATTAATTTACATTGCAAGCTGCATTCATTGGTTGAAAACAAAGAATACGAAAATGCCAAAATCTCCGTCGCATGTACCCTCTACTTAGGCCCTATGAAAGTTGGCTCCGGCTCCCCACCCATGCCCCCCGTATAATTATGGCTTGCCGACTGTAAACTCGCCAAAAAGGGATCTAAATTGCTGAAGACTTAAAGTCTACCTTGGGGCTCAATCCCCTTGACCACATCATGGCTCTATAGTACAGCTGCACTTGGACACATCCCACGAAGGTTCATTGCTACTGCATTGTCAAGATCAAGTTCAAGTTCAATTTATTCAACCAAATCATTAAAAATCAAATACAAAGTTTATACATGAATGATGTTGTACAATGTAAAATATAATGAATGGTTAGGGACACCTAGGAAGCAAAGCTTGTAATAGGGCCCTTTCACATATCAATACATAACAATATATTACATACACATTGATGGAAATAAATATTCATACATAAAACTACATTCGTGAGCCCACCCCACCCGCCCCCCTCCCAGAGATGACCAGTATGGAAATTATACATAAATATGAGGGTATTAAGCGTTATAAGTTGCTGTATTGGAAGAACTTTCATATTAATAAATAAGGGATTACTAGAACAATTATACTCTGAATTTGTTATGATTCTAATAGCCTTCTTTTGTAACAATTTAATTTTATTTAAATGAGATAAATAAGAGTTTCCCCACACAATGTTGCAATATGATAAGTGTGGTAGTATTATTGAATTATAAAGTAGCATTAATACATTTTGGGGGACGATATATTTTAATTTTGATAGTATTCCAACACCTCTTGATACCTTCAAAGTAACATTCTTTACATGAGCCTTCCAACTTAAGAATTCATCAATAATAACCCCGAGAAAAGATAATGATTGAACACATTGGAGGGATGTATTTGGATAGATATGGAATCAAGGTTGGGGGGAACTCTCCTGTTTTTTGAACGAAATAGAATATAATTTGTTTTTCAAAATTAAGATGCAATTTGTTATTTTGAAACCAAGAGACTATTTTACTTAATTCTAAGTTAACCATTGAAATAAGTGTATGCACATTCTTATGGGATAGTACAATTACAGTGTCATCTGTAAATAAAGAAAACCGAAAAATCTTTGAACTATTAATAATGTCATTTACATAAATAAGGAAAAGGAGAGGTCCCAAAACAGAACCTTGAGGTACACCACATGATAGGTCTTTAAGCTCAGAATTGACACCATCGACCACCACATACTCTACCAGTCAGATATGATCTGAACCAGTTTTGTGCTACACCTCGCACGCCATACTAACATAATTTATCAAGAAGAATGTGGTGGTCGATGGTGTCAAATGCTTTTGACAGGTCCACAAATAATCCTAAACAAAAGTTACCTTCATCCAATTCATTTATAACATAATTAGACAAGTTCAAGACCCCATGTGCAGTTGAGTGTTTTTTTCTGAACCCAAATTGTTCATTAATAAAAATTTCATATTTTTCAAGAAAACTAAATAATCTACTATACATAACTTTTTCCAATAATTTAGAGAACATTGACAAAATGGCAACAGGCCTATAATTATCAATATTTTGTTTACATTTCTTTTTATATAATGGTACAACTTTAGCTACTTTCAAAGAATCCGGAAATACCCCAGAGGAAATTGATTTATTGAATATATTGCACAAAGGGTCTACAAAACAAAAGAATGATTCTTTGACTACCTTGGCAGAAATATCATCACAACCACACGCTTTAGCTGGGTCTAGTGATGTACAAAGTTCTGTCAACTCATGAACCGTAGCTGGTTTCAAAAAACAAACTATTTACATAATCTGAACTTAAATATTTCTTAAAAGAGTTAGGTACACATGGAATTGAATTTGATAGTTTCTGACCTATATTAACAAAGTAAGAGTTAAACTCTTGAACAATCTGTTCGCGTGAAGAATATTTATCTTTACCTAAGTACATTTCATTCGGTATAACATTTTGTTTCTTAAAGACATGGAATACTAATAATGATGTACTAGCTAGTACATCATTATTATTATTCCATGTCTTTTTCATATTTCCTTTACACTTTGAAAAAAGGTCATACAAATATTGTTTTTTTACTATTTCTTACAAGAGTAGTCAACATATTTGTATACAAAGTATATTTGATCCTAGATGTATCACTTGGTTTGTGTAAATACGCCATAAAAAGACGATTCTTCTTTTTAATTGACACTAATAGACTATTTGATATCCAAGGTTTCTTAGGTTTGCGTTTAACATTTGTTTGCTCTTTAAATGAAAAACAATCGTCATACAACATAGTAAAAGTTTTTTATGAAATAATTATAACTTACATTAGTATCATGATTCATATAAATTGCTGACCAATCAGTCTTGGCTAATCTCGTCTTAAATTCTTGTATCTTTTTATCAGTGATTACCCTTTTTTTTAAACATTATCATTAAATTGCTGTTGTACTGATCTATCCATCTTTACCAAACAAAATATAGGAAAATGATCGGAAATATCCGTATATAATAAACCAGTTTGTACATTTTCATGAAAAGTATTTATAAATATATTATCTATTAAGGTGCAAGATCTTGCAGTAATGCGTGTAGGCTTTGAAATTAGTGGGTACATATTAGAAGAGAACATAGTTTCTAAAAACTCATTTGCACGCTTGATAGAAACCACTATTTTATACCTTTTAAAACCCATCTTGTGAGTGCTAAAATGCAAACATCCAATAGATTCTGGGGTTCAACCCCCCTGGACCTCCGTCATGGGAATGAAGGAGTCTCTACATCTCACATGTACAAAACTTTGGGCAAAGGTTGTAATTTAAACTTGTTCCCGATTGTGCCCCTATAGGCCATTGTTATTGCCCACCTATCATTTTTCCCTCGCTATGCCCTTTAAAAATATGCTACGAATAGATTTACTATTTTTTGGTTCGCCCATTCGCGAATTTGAATAATAGAAATGAGACCGGAGGCTGCTGAAGATGAATTTGAATGACCATTAACGAAAATTAACACCCATCGCTTACATTATAGTGGCGCAAATGTGCAATTGGCTGCTCTGTTACTCAATATGAATGACTAAAAACGAATTTGAATGACGATGTGTCGATCCAAGCGCGGATTAGACGAAATTGAATGCTCCTTATATGAAATTGCATGAGAAAATAACGAAATTGACAGGGAAAGCCTATAATAAACTAGATGGATCTTCGACTGCGCGCAGTCGCAAATGATCCCTCCGCCATTGCGTGATTTATATCAAGCCCCAAAAATCAACATGCACTGAATTAATTCTTCAACTCAATTTTAATAGTTAAACTTACAAGATACAAATACAATGAAGGTACCAAGTTTGATTGTTATTTATCAACTGGTTTATGAGATATTGCAATTAATAAGGTATTTTGGCATAACGAGTCATGTGACCTTGACATTTGACATTATGACCCCAAAATCTGATGGCTACAATGACTTCCTGTGACATTCAGTTACCAAGTTTGATTGAAATATGACATTCAGTTCTTGAGATTTTGCAATTACAAGCTAATTTAGCATATATGTTGTGCCCTGTGACCTTTGACCTTTGACCTCCTGACCCCAAAATCTAACCAGTTATTAGTCACCTCAAGATACATACATGTACGGTGCAAATCCATCAATCACTTCTTAAGATAATGCGATCAAAGCTCTATTTTTGCATATATGAGCCCTGTGATCTTTGACCTTTGACCTCATGACCCCAAAATCTAAGCAGATCATTGGAACTCCAGGATACATAAATGAGCCAAGTTTGGTGAGAATCCGTCAATCGGTTCTTGAGATAACGCGATCACGAGCTATTTTTGCATATACAATGAGCCCTGTGACCTTTGACCTTTAACCTCATGACCCCAAAATGTAATCAGTTCATTGGCCCCCCAAGATACATACTTGGACTAAGTTTGGTGAGAATCCGTCAATCGGTTCTTGAGATAACGTGATCAAAGCTCTATTTTTGCATATATAATGAGTCCTGTGACCTTTGACCTCATGACCCCAAAATCTACTCAGATCATTGGCACCCCAGGATACATACATGAACCAAGTTTAGTGAGAATCCGTCAATCGGTTCTTGAGATAACGCGATCACGAGCTATTTTTGCATATATAATGAGCCCTGTTACCTTTGACCTCATGACCCCAAAATCTAATCAGATCATTGGCACCCCAAGATACATACATGAACCAAGTTTAGTGAGAATCCGTCAATCGGTTCTTGAGATAACGCGACGTACGGACGGACGGACGGACAACCCGAAAACATAATGCCTCCGGCTACTTCGTTGCGGAGGCATAAAAAGATTCCAATATTATATAAATACACACACTTACACTTGCAGTCAAACGGTGGAGGGAAGGGGGGGGGGGGGGGGGGTTCATCTCATCCACCCCATTGCGAGATGTCAAGGGTTGACATGTTGACATGTGCAAAAAGTAATTAGTGGTTGATACAATGTATATTGTTGTTATCCGATTTGTCCATTTCAAGATAAATGGATGTTATATGGTCGAGTGATGAGCAAAAAGTGATGAGTGGTTGATACACTGGGTGATTTCATATGGCGTTTAAGGCCGGTGTTAGTGTTTATTACACACAAACACCAGTTGGATAAACACTAACACTAGCCCTAAACACCATACTTGAAATCACCCAATGTATATTGTTGTTATCCGATATGTCCATTTCAAGATAAATGGATGTTATATGGTCGAGTAATGAGCAAAAATGCAAAGTGGTATTCACTAACTCATTGCACTCACTTTTTACACGGTTCTGACGATCCAGTGGATAATTTGACATCTGAATTCTTAAATTTCTTTCATTAACGAAAGGGAAATTTGAAAAACTGAAACCTGTCCCTCACCTACGCACGGCGCCTGCCATACTTGCATTCAAAAACCTTGATTCTCACTGTAAGGGTAATACAAAACTCCCCGTAATGAACAAATTGCTATACATATGGGTTTTTACTTACCTAATTTCAAATTCTTTTCCACCTTCAAACTACATGATTCGAAAAATAACCCCGAATTTGGACGGACCGGAAAGGACGATCGCGATCCTCGACCACGACACTATATAGCAGCGCGATTTGTCGCTACAAAAGCCAAATTTTGCGAGAAATACACAGCGAACAGGCAACGATGGCAAGAAACACACACGCATTACTCCGCACACGCGAACGAGCGATACGAAAACATAAAGTTGTGTACCGGTGCGCCGCACTAAACTGCATTCTGGGACTATAACCTGTCTGGCCCCCGTACAGGATAAAATTGCTGTCATTGGTGTTTTGGTTATCTCTGTTCATGTGTTGTGAAATACTTCCCTTGTAAAAAAATTAGCCATGTCTCTTTTCAGCTAAATAGCACCACGTGGGTGGGGCACTTTGAGGCTGCTGTCTAGGGCCACGTACATGATAAAATTACTGGCATTGCTGTTTTCATATAGGTACCCCTTAAGGAACGATATCCACCAACTTTTGTCCATGACGGTGTTCAACTAGATAAATGCATTTTTGCCCCCCCCCCCCCTTTTTGTGCCCCCTAGGCTTCCGGTACAGGATGTGACCCGGCAGCAATTCATTTCATTGATCCTTGGCCACATACTAACATGATGAGACCATCAAACCTTTTGTCTTTCTTCAACTAGATAAATGCTCTGGGCCCCCGGTCTAGAACCAGCAGTCTTGTAACGATACATCATTGCATGATTACATCAATGTAAATACATTTTATTAGCACATTACTTATTTACTGAGCCTGTATCTTGTGTAGTTTCTCCTAACTTATAAACTTGCCTAAAAACACTGGGTCAAGTTGATTCTTGTAATTTAATGGAATCTCACCGGGTTGGTGCGTTGTGTGGGCATTATATCGATCAAGGCACACTTCAAAATACAAATGCAGTGGAAATAAAAATATGTGCCTTTGTAATTGGTGCATTTAAATATTAACTTTTGTAATTATGTATTTGTTCAGGTGTTGTTATTACCTCAACAACTTTGGATGTTACCTCGGGAGAGCTAAGGGAAGGAAATGCTGGCCAGACTGTCGCATTTAGCGTCAACCTGGACTCTAGTAGCGGAGCTGGACACGTCGCCGGAAGCAACCTCTGGAGCGTCTCAGCGTTCGGCAGCAACAATGCTCTCGGTACAGGGACCCGTGTCATGGAGACCTCGGTGCCACTCGACACCACTCAGGGGAGCGTGGGCATCACCGCTGGTGTGCAGTCCACGATTCAAGACCTCTCGTTCCAACTCAGCCTCGCTAATGGTGCTGCTACATGCGCCGATGTCCCTTACATTTGCGTTGAGATTTCCAAGGGTGCTCAAGCAAGTCCAGACTTCACAT
>JBAMJV010013742.1:0-37665 GCA_037951105.1 Echinarachnius parma | reverse complement strand
CAATTTGACCACCTCAAACCACATGGACCGGGTCAAGCTGACCTATTCTGGGTTCCTCTGATGATGTTTGACCACTTGAGATAGGTGGCTGCCCGGTCCATGTGGACTAGGGCACTTTGGGGCGCTTGTATATATTTTAGTGGTAATGTGTTAATATTTTCAACTTTTTAAAAATAATATACATGTCCTTTAATAACGGTCAAATTGACCACCTCAAACCACATGGACCGGGTCAAGCTGACCTATTCTGGGTTTCTCTGATGATGTTTGACAACTTGAGATAGGTGGCTGCCCGGTCCACGTGGACTAGGGCACTTTGGGGCACTTATATATATTTTACTGATAATTTGATATTTTCATTTTTTTTAAATATTATACATGTCCTTTAATAATGGTCAATTTAACCACCTCAAACCACATGGACCGGGTCAAGCTGACCTATTCTGTGTTCCTCTGATGATGTTCGACAACTTGAGATAGGTGGCTGCCCGGTCCATGTGGACTAGGGCACTTTGGGGCACTTATAAATATTTTACTGATAATTTGATATTTTCACTTTTTTTTAAAAATATTATACATGTCCTTTAATATTGGTCAAATTGACCACCTTAAACCGCATGGACCGGGTCAAGCTGACCTATTCTGGGTTCCTCTGATGATGTTTGACAACTTGAGATAGGTGGCTGCCCGGTCCATGTGGACTAGGGCACTTTGGGGCACTTATAAATATTTTACTGATAATTTGATATTTTCACTTTTTTTTATAAATATTATACATGTCCTTTAATATTGGTCAAATTGACCACCTTAAACCGCATGGACCGGGTCAAGCTGACCTATTCTGGGTTCCTCTGATGATGTTTGAAAACTTGAGATAGGTGGCTGCCCGGTCCATGTGGACTAGGGCACTTTGGGGCGCTTGTATATATTTTAGTGGTAATGTGTTAATATTTTCAACTTTTTAAAAATAATATACATGTCCTTTAATAACGGTCAAATTGACCACCTCAAACCACATGGACCGGGTCAAGCTGACCTATTCTGGGTTTCTCTGATGATGTTTGACAACTTGAGATAGGTGGCTGCCCGGTCCATGTGGACTAGGGCACTTTGGGGGCACTTATATATATTTTACTGATAATTTGATATTTTCATTTTTTAAAAATATTATACATGTCCTTTAATACCGGTCAATTTGACCAGTTCAAACCACATGGACCGGGTCAAGCTGACCTATTCTGAGTTTCTCTGATGATGTTTGACCACTTGAGATAGGTGGCTGCCCGGTCCATGTGGACTAGGGCACTTTGGGGCACTTAATATTAGTAATAATTTGTTATTTTCAATTTTGTTTAATATTATACATGTCCTTTAATAATCGTCAATCTGACCACCTTTAACCACATGGACCGGGTCAAGCTGACCTATTCTGGGTTCCTCTGATGATGTTTGACCACTTGAGATAGGTGGCTGCCCGGTCCATGTGGACTAGGGCACTTTGGGGCACTTGTATATATTTTAGTGGTAATGTGTTAATATTTTCAACTTTTTAAAAATAATATACATGTCCTTTAATAATGGTCAAATTGACCACCGTAAACCACATGGACCGGGTCAAGCTGACATATTCTGGGTTCCTCTGATGATGTTTGACCACTTGAGATAGGTGGCTGCCCGGTCCATATGGACTAGGGCACTTTAGGGCACTTATATATATTTAAGTGATAATTTGATATTTTCATTTTTTTAAATATTATACGTGTCCTTTAATAATGGTCAATTTGATCACCTTAAACCACATGGACCGGGTCAAGCTGACCTATTCTGGTGTTCCTCTGATGATGTTTGACCACTTGAGATAGGTGGCTGCCCGGTCCATGTGGACTAGGGCACTTTGGGGCACTTATATATATTTTAGTGATAATTTGTTATTTTCAATTTTTTTGATATTATACATGTCCTTTAATAATGGTCAATTTGACCACCTTAAACCACATGGACCGGGCCAAGCTGACCTTTTCTGGGTTTCTCTGATGATGTTTGACAACTTGAGATAGGTGGCTGCCCGGTCCATGTGGACTAGGGCACTTTGGGGCACTTATATATATTTTACTGATAATTTTAAATTTTCATTTTTTTAAAAATATTATACATGTCCTTTAATAATGGTCAATTTGACCACCTTAAATCACATGGACCGGGTCAAGCTGACATATTCTGGGTTCCTCTGATGATGTTTGACCACTTGAAATAAGTGGCTTCCCGGTCCATGTGGACTAGGGCACTTTGGGGCACTTATATATATTTTAGTGATAATTTGTTATTTTCAATTTTAAATATTATACATGTCCTTTAATACCGGTCAATTTGACCAACTCAAACCACATGGACCGGGTCAAGCTGACCTATTCTGGGTTCCTCTGATGATATTTGACCACTTGAGATAGGTGGCTGCCCGGTCCATGTGGACTAGGGCACTTTGGGGCACTTATATATATTTTAGTGATAATTTGTTATTTTCTATATTTAAATATTATACATGTCCTTTAATACCGGTCAATTTGACCAACTCAAACCACATGGACCGGGTCAAGCTGACCTATTCTGAGTTCCTCTGATGATGTTCGACAACTTGAGATAGGTGGCTGCCCGGTCCATGTGGACTAGGGCACTTTGGGGCACTTATAAATTTTTTACTGATAATTTGATATTTTCACTTTTTTTTATAAATATTATACATGTCCTTTAATATTGGTCAAATTGACCACCTTAAACCGCATGGACCGGGTCAAGCTGACCTATTCTGGGTTCCTCTGATGATGTTTGAAAACTTGAGATAGGTGGCTGCCCGGTCCATGTGGACTAGGGCACTTTGGGGCGCTTGTATATATTTGATTGGTAATGTGTTAATATTTTCAACTTTTTAAAAATAATATACATGTCCTTTAATAACGGTCAAATTGACCACCTCAAACCACATGGACCGGGTCAAGCTGACCTATTCTGGGTTTCTCTGATGATGTTTGACAACTTGAGATAGGTGGCTGCCCGGTCCATGTGGACTAGGGCACTTTGGGGCACTTATATATATTTTACTGATAATTTGATATTTTCATTTTTTTTTAAATATTATACATGTCCTTTAATAATGGTCAATTTCACCACCTCAAACCACATGAACCGAGTCAAGCTGACCTATTCTGTGTTCCTCTGATGATGTTTGACAACTTGAGATAGGTGGCTGCCCGGTCCATGTGGACTAGGGCACTTTGGGGCACTTATATATATTTTAGTGATAATTTGTTATTTTCAATTTTTAAATATTATACATGTCCTTTAATACCGGTCAATTTGACCAGTTCAAACCACATGGACCGGGTCAAGCTGACCTATTCTGAGTTTCTCTGATGATGTTTGACCACTTGAGATAGGTGGCTGCCCGGTCCATGTGGACTAGGGCACTTTGGGGCACTTAATATTAGTAATAATTTGTTATTTTCAATTTTGTTTAATATTATACATGTCCTTTAATAATCGTCAATCTGACCACCTTTAACCACATGGACCGGGTCAAGCTGACCTATTCTGGGTTCTTCTGATGATGTTTGACCACTTGAGATAGGTGGCTGCCCGGTCCATATGGACTAGGGCACTTTAGGGCACTTATATATATTTAAGTGATAATTTGATATTTTCATTTTTTTTAATATTATACGTGTCCTTTAATAATGGTCAATTTGATCACCTTAAACCACATGGACCGGGTCAAGCTGACCTATTCTGGGTTCCTCTGATGATGTTTGACCACTTGAGATAGGTGGCTGCCCGGTCCATGTGGACTAGGGCACTTTGGGGCACTTATATACATTTTAGTGATAATTTGTTATTTTCAATTTTTTGATGTTATACATGTCCTTTAATAATGGTCAATTTGACCACCTCAAACCACATGGACCGGGTCAAGCTGACCTATTCTGGGTTCCTCTGATGATGTTTGACCACTTGAGATAGGTGGCTGCCCGGTCCATGTGGACTAGGGCACTTTGGGGCGCTTGTATATATTTTAGTGGTAATGTGTTAATATTTTCAACTTTTTAAAAATAATATACATGTCCTTTAATAACGGTCAAATTGACCACCTCAAACCACATGGACCGGGTCAAGCTGACCTATTCTGGGTTTCTCTGATGATGTTTGACAACTTGAGATAGGTGGCTGCCCGGTCCACGTGGACTAGGGCACTTTGGGGCACTTATATATATTTTACTGATAATTTGATATTTTCATTTTTTTTAAATATTATACATGTCCTTTAATAATGGTCAATTTAACCACCTCAAACCACATGGACCGGGTCAAGCTGACCTATTCTGTGTTCCTCTGATGATGTTCGACAACTTGAGATAGGTGGCTGCCCGGTCCATGTGGACTAGGGCACTTTGGGGCACTTATAAATATTTTACTGATAATTTGATATTTTCACTTTTTTTAAAAATATTATACATGTCCTTTAATATTGGTCAAATTGACCACCTTAAACCGCATGGACCGGGTCAAGCTGACCTATTCTGGGTTCCTCTGATGATGTTTTGACAACTTGAGATAGGTGGCTGCCCGGTCCATGTGGACTAGGGCACTTTGGGGCACTGATATATATTTTACTGATAATTTGATATTTTCATTTTTTTAAAAATATTATACATGTCCTTTAATAATGGTCAAATTGACCACCTTTAACCGCATGGACCGGGTCAAGCTGACCTATTCTGGGTTCCTCTGATGATGTTTGACAATTTGAGATAGGTGGCTCCCCGGTCCATGTGGACTAGGGCACTTTGGGGCACTTATATATATTTTACTGATAATTTGATATTTTCATTCTTTTTTTAATATTATACATGTCCTTTAATAATGGTCAAATTGACCACCTTAAACCGCATGGACCGGGTCAAGCTGACCTATTCTGGGTTTCTCTGATGATGTTTGACAACTTGAGATAGGTGGCTGCCCGGTCCATGTGGACTAGGGCACTTTGGGGCACTTATATATATTTTAGTGATAATTTGTTATTTTCAATTTTTAAATATTATACATGTCCTTTAATACCGGTCAATTTGACCAACTCAAACCACATGGACCGGGTCAAGCTGACCTATTCTGGGTTCCTCTGATGATGTTTGACCACTTGAGATAGGTGGCGTCCCGGTCCATGTGGACTAGGGCACTTTGGGGCACTTATATATATTTTAGTGATAATTAGTTATTTTCAATTTTTTTGATATTATACATGTCCTTTAATAAGGGTCAATTTGACCACCTTTAACCACATGGACCGGGTCAAGCTGACCTATTCTGGGTTCCTCTGATAATGTTTGACCACTTGAGATAGGTGGCTGCCCGGTCCATGTGGACTAGGGCACTTTGGGGCACTTATATATATTTTAGTGATAATGAGTTATTTTCAATTTTTTTGATATTTATACATGTCCTTTAATAATGGTCAATTTGACCACCTTAAACCACATGGACCGGGTCAAGCTGACATATTCTGGGTTCCTCTGATGATGTTTGACCACTTGAAATAGGTGGCTTCCCGGTCCATGTGGACTAGGGCACTTTGGGGCACTTATATATATTTTAGTGATAATTTGTTATTTTCAATTTTTAAATATTATACATGTCCTTTAATACCGGTCAATTTGACCACCTCAAACCACATGGACCGGGTCAAGCTGACCTATTCTGGGTTCCTCTGATGATGTTTGACAACTTGAGATAGGTGGCTGCCCGGTCCATGTGGACTAGGGCACTTTGGGGCACTTATATATATTTTAGTGATAATTTTTTTTTTTTTTTCATTTTTTTAAATATTATACATGTCCTTTATTAATGGTCAAATTGACCACCTTAAACCACATGGACCGGGTCAAGCTGACCTATTCTGGGTTCCTCTGATGATGTTTGACAACTTGAGATAGGTGGCTGCCCGGTCCATGTGGACTAGGGCACTTTGGGGGCACTTATATATATTTTTAGTGATAATTTGTTTTTTTTTCATTTTTTTAAATATTATACATGTCCTTTATTAATGGTCAAATTGACCACCTTAAACCACATGGACCGGGTCAAGCTGACCTATTCTGGGTTCCTCTGATGATGTTTGACCACTTGAGATAGGTGGCTGCCAGGTCCATGTGACTAGGGCACTTTGGGGCACTTATATATATTTAGTGATAATATGTAAATATTTTCCATTTTTTTAGATAATATACACGTCCTTTAATAAGGGTCAAATTGACCACATTAAACCACATGGACCGGGCCAAGCTGACCTATTCTGGGTTCCTCTGATGATGTATGACCACTTGAGATAGGTGGCTGCCCGGTCCATGTGGACTAGGGCACTTTGGGGCACTTAGCTATTTCAGTGATAATTTGTTATTTTCAATTTTTTCAATATTATTCATGTCCTTTAACATTGGTCAATTTGACAACCTTAAACCACATGGACCGGGTCAATTTGACCTATTCTGGATTCCTCTGATGATGTTTGACCACTTGAGATAGGTGGCTGCCCGGTCCATGTGGACTAGGGCACTTGTATATATTTTACTGATAATTGTTTTTTTTTCATTTTTTTAAATATTATACATGTCCTTTAATTATGGTCAAATTGACCACCTTAAACCACATGGACCGGGTCAAGCTGACCTATTCTGGGTTCCTCTGATGATGTTTGACAATTT
Source organism: Echinarachnius parma (assembly GCA_037951105.1). Classification (NCBI taxonomy): domain Eukaryota; kingdom Metazoa; phylum Echinodermata; class Echinoidea; order Clypeasteroida; family Echinarachniidae; genus Echinarachnius; species Echinarachnius parma. Next base: position 30,919 of record JBAMJV010013742.1, on the reverse strand, counting down.
GAGATAGATGGCTCCCCGGTCCATGTGGACTAGGGCACTTCGGGGCACTTATATATATTTTAGTGATAATTTGTTATTTTTAATTTTTTTGATATTATACATGTCCTTTAATAATGGTCAATTTGATCACCTTAAACCACATGGACCGGGTCAAGCTGACCTATTCTGGGTTCCTCTAATGATGTTTGACTACTTGAGATAGGTGGCTGCCCGGTCCATGTGGACTAGGGCACTTTGGGGCATTTATATATATTTTAGTGATAATTTGTTTTTTTCATTTTTTTTACATATTATACATGTCCTTAATTAATGGTCAAATTGACCAACTTAAACCACATGGACCGGGTCAAGCTGACCTATTCTGGGTTTCTCTAATGATGTTTGACAACTTGAGATAGGTGGCTGCCCGGTCTATGTGGACTAGGGCACTTTGGGGCACTTATATATATTTTACTGATAATTTTATATTTTCAATTTTTTTAAATATTATACATGTCCTTTAATAATGGTCAATTTGACCACCTTAAACCACATGGACCGGGTCAAGCTGACATATTCTGGGTTCCTCTGATGATGTTTGACAACTTGAGATAGGTGGCTGCCCGGTCCATGTGGACTAGGGCACTCTGGGGTATTTATATATATTTTAGTGATAATTTGTTTTTTTCATTTTTTTAAATATTATACATGTCCTTAATTAATGGTCAAATTGACCACCTTAAACCACATGGACCGGGTCAAACTGACGTATTCTGTGTTCCTCTGATGATGTTTGACCACTTGAGATAGGTGGCTGCCCGGTCCATGTGGACTAGGGCACTTTGGGGCACTTATATATATTTTAGTGATAATTTGTTATTTTCTATTTTAAAATATTATACATGTCCTTTAATAATGGTCAAATTGTACACCTTAAACCACATGGACCGGGTCAAGCTGACCTATTCTGGGTTCCTCTGATGATGTTTGACCACTTGAGATAGGTGGCTGCCCGGTCCATGTGGACTAGGGCACTTTGGGGCACTTATATATATTTTAGTGATAATTTGTTATTTTCTATTTTAAAATATTATACATGTCCTTTAATAATGGTCATATTGTACACCTTAAACCACATGGACCGGGTCAAGCTGACCTATTCTGGGTTCCTCTGATGATGTTTGACCACTTGAGATAGGTGGCTGCCCGGTCCATGTGGACTAGGGCACTTTGGGGCACTTATATATATTTTAGTGATAATTTGTTATTTTCTATTTTAAAATATTATACATGTCCTTTAATAATGGTCAAATTGTACACCTTAAACCACATGGACCGGGTCAAGCTGACCTATTCTGGGTTCCTCTGATGATGTTTGACCACTTGAGATAGGTGGCTGCCCGGTCCATGTGGACTAGGGCACTTTGGGGCACTTATATATATTTAGTGATAATATGTAAATATTTTCCATTTTTTAAAATAATATACACGTCCTTTAATAGTGGTCAAATTGACCACCTTAAACCACATGGACCGGGTCAAGCTGACCTATTCTGGGTTCCCCTAAAGATGTTTTACGACTTGAGATAGGTGGCTGCCCGGTCCATGTGGACTAGGGCACTTGTATATATTTTACTGATAATTTGTTTTTTTCATTTTTTTTAAATATTATACATGTCCTTTAATTATGGTCAAATTGACCACCTTAAACCACATGGACCGGGTCAAGCTGACCTATTCTGGGTTCCACTGATGATGTTTGACAACTTGAGATAGGTGGCTGCCCGGTCCATGTGGACTAGGGCACTTTGGGGGCACTTATATATATTTTAGTTAAAATATGTGTTAATATTTTTCATTTTTTAGAATAATATACATGTCCTCTTATAATGGTCAGTTTGACCACCTTCAACCTCATGGACCTATTCTTGGTTCCTCTTACGATGTTTGACGGGGTTTGACCACTTGAGATAACTAGGTGGCTGCCCGTGCCATGTGTACAATTTTAGCGCCTTCATCGGAAGCACCCCCCCCCCCCCCCCTTGTGGATACGCCAATCAGAAATTATACAGCGTTTATTTCCTTATTATGTCTACGTCTTGAGGTAGAATGCTGGATAAATGACACATAAATCGACACAAAACAGGTAAAAAAGATAACTACTTTGAAATCATGACGATTATTTGAGCAATTATCGGAGATTATAGTTGATTTGAGTACGTTATACTTATGTTTAGTAGGGTACTCTTCACGAGCGCGTCACGGGCAGCTAGCGGCGTAGCGTGCCGACACCGGTAGCGCCGAATATCGAATAAGTAAACGAATATCCAATAAGGAAAAAGTAACCAACTTCAGCCCGGTGATGATGATGACTGTTATTTCCTTCGATTTTGATCGCTGCATGCAATGTCAGGTGACCGAAAACTCGTCGGCAATGCATGCTGGGATAGGAGGTATTCCGCGCGTAAGTGGCGATCGGTTGACTAATACAATAAGCCAGGGACTGTATGTACCGTACTCACATGCACCCTAGGGTCACTCCACCCTAGGGTCACTCTCATAGGCAGGCTGCAGTAAACAAATGTGTGAGACTGGCAAAAATCATAAAATCATTTCTAGCTAAAATCTCACCAATTAATCAAACTTAACATAACAGGGGGTTAGAATTGAATATAATTTAAAACTTACATGAGCTTTCCAATGTTAGAAGCACTTTAAATTCCAGTTTTTAAAATATTTGATCTATGACTTGAAGCTCCAATCTGAGCCTGAGCTTTCTGACTGTGCAGCCCTCAACCACAGGTTTTAGAACAGTTGTTTACATGTTTAGGCTTGTCTGCCAGCCAGTATTATCAAAAGGCTGAAGGGATTATTTCAGAGATTAGTGTCTGAATGACCTAACTGACAATGGGTTCTGCAAAGTACTCTGACTTGTACTATTTGCAGGGGTGCAGCATTTCAATAGGTGTCTGGACAAGACAATAGTCAATACATGTGGCTTTTGTATCGCATTCCAAAGTATATAACAATGAATATAGGTCAATTTGTGACTCTAAGGAATTCTTTACAACCAGCTTTGAACTACTTATAAGATTAACACAATGATTCAATGAAGGCATGCTATAATTGTTTGTTGAACAAAGGCCAAAGCAATTATGCAATTTATACAGACATACACAGCATCAAATTGATCAATAGTGTGGAAAACATCTAGTTTTAAGGCTAGGTAGACAGGGGAATTCCCCAGTGTTTACTTGGACAATGAAGGCAGCTGACTATCAGGCTTTTTTGAAGGCAATGGAGTAAGGGGTTAATGCAGCATGCTGTTAACCCCTTGTCTTGAAGGGGTGACTCACATGTACGTGTACAGGGGCACGTAGAACTTATCGCACTTAGCCATGTACAGTGAGTTAGCGAGCTCCCATTGGTTGATCGCCCGATCTCCAGTCAAACGTCAGAGCGCTCTCTCCCTGACTGGGCTCAGTCAAGCAGAGAGCGCAGTGATGTTTCACCTTGTGGGCGGAGCCTAGCTCTACTGCTCGGGTCTAATACATGCAGAGCGCTATGCCTGGCTTCGGCTCTTGCGCGAAGCCACGCCCCATCTGTCAATCTTCATCCGTGCCAAGCAAAAACGGTGACCAAAACTCACTGACATGCCATACATTATACACGTGTCGAATCTCAACCATAGGTGTCGCACACTAATCATCGGTACACATAGACAATAGAAAAATCAAAGAATCATTCAAAACAACTCGCGAATTTATAAGTTAAATATTACGAAAATGAGAACTTACCAAACTGCTGAGAAGCCGATTAGTAGGAAGAATATCTCAGCTTTCGAATGGTGCAAACAAATTCGTCAAAAATCGAGATTTGACTGGAATATCACGAGTTTGGTATCAGAATGTAGGGGCCATCGACAGCTTTCTCCTCGCATACAAATGGTATAACGTTGAGTCTATGGCAGCATGCGAAAGCCAATCAGAAGGCGCCTTCTAGCTGCAGCGTGAGTTGGCTTATGCAAATGAGGCCGATCGGATCGCGAGCCGGTTTGAACGTAACGCGCATGCGCGGAATGGGAGCAATAGTTCTACGTGAGGGGTGTATCGCGCACGCAGAATTAAATGGATCAATCGCTGTACAGAACGCGCGCACATCCAGGCTCGTATGCCAAAGTTTGACCTGCGACCTCGCGCATTGCCGACAAGTTTTCGATCACCTGATATTGCATACAGCGAACAAATTCGGATACCATTTTCGTCACTTCTGTAATCTTGCCAGTATAATAGTAAATTTCAGTATAAATAAAACGAATGGAGCATCAGACATTTTACGATTTGGATCATTGATGTCCATGCATAACATAATTCGTAAGTATGAACCGAGATATGTTATTTAAAGTATGATTTTGTGTTTTTTTTGTGATTTTGTGTTTGCCGTTAAAGCCTTTAAAGTGTTACCATCACGGTATACACACCTCAGTATGCCAGGCGCCGTACTACGTACGGCGCCTGGTTAGGTTAAAGTTGTGCTAGTACTACTCATTGGCTGCTAGTATTTTTTTGGTGTGTGCGACTGCGAGTTACTGAGTATTTTTTCAATATTTTCATAATTAAAAAAGGAGAGTGCACGTCATGATAGATTTGTCAATCTAAGCTGTGCCACATCTATGCTGCGTAAATGGTCCAGGTAGAACCATTTTCTCCACAATGTTATGTACAGTATTCTGTCTGACTCGAAGCCGCATATAAATAAACTACCAACATGGCAACAGTCAGAACAATAACAAAATGTAACTTGAAATGCAATTAATATTATTCTAGATCTATATTCTTCAAAATCTTCTGTTTATTATTTGATACAGGGATAAGAAGACGAAGCGGGAGCATGATAGTGACAGTAGCAGCTATGATGACTCAGAGGACAGTGACTCCTATTCCAGTTCAGGGAGTGATTCGGGTAAATTGAACAAACTCTTGAGTCTTGACTTAATTGCATCATGAAATACCCAGCATTCTCTCTGAAGACGTGCCCACGTCTTGGCATGCATGACTAAAAGAACCAATGCGCTATACAAGTCGCATAGAGCATAGGTTCTGTCAGTCATGCAATATCTTTGAAGAGAATGCCAAATACCCTAATACAGTACACATCGGTTTATGTCCATGGGATTCCATGCCGCGCCGTGATATCCTTGTTTCTCAATGTAGTATACATGTACATGTTTGTGCTGGAGTACATTGGTTATTTTCCAAATTGGTGACGTTTCCAAAGAAAATGATGGGCATTTTGTCTGTTAACTTTCATTTAATTTTTGTTGACTATTTGATTCCTTATATTATAAACAAAAATTGTTAATACTAATTGGCTGGTGGATTTTTACTTTTTTTCTTCATAATGTGCTATAGTATAGGAACCATTTTCTCTCATATTGTAGTGGATTAATGCAGAAAGTTCTAGTTTGTGTTTCTACAGTTTAACCTTTAACAGCGGATTTTTCAAATGTCTCCCTTCTTATGGAGATATTAAAGATTGAATTAAAAAGCATTTTGGAAGGCTTGTCAATTGTAGTCGAGAGTATCTGAATTCTGATATTCAATCATCAATAGTTTCCAAATTTTGATCCTCTATGCGAATGATGGGGATCAAATCTGACATAAATTTGTACTTAATTTCACTAGGGAAACATTTTTCTTTTTTTATATCACATATCATTCACAAAACCAATGGTAAATGATTGAAGTCTCAATTATCACTTTTGGAAAAACATGATGAAGTTCATAGATCGCTTGAAGAGAACAATCACTTTTGAGCAGTATACATAACCCTTTTTCTTTTTTTTGCATGAGGTAGTACAGCTCAAGTTTTGCAGCCAATGGATTGTATCAGGGTCCAAGTTGTTTAAAGGGTTCTAGTAACTTTGTTGACATGTGCAAAAAGTGATGAATGGTTGATGCAATGTATATTCTTGTTATCTCATATGTCCACAGGGTATTGTGTGAAAATTTCAAGTCAAATGGACATTGTATGGCCAAGTAATGAGTGAAAATGCAAAGTGATATTCAGTAACTCACTGCACTCACTTTGTACACGGAAGAAAAACTTGCCCAGAGTTTTTCTTATCTGAATACTTCAATAATACATATCTTTGTAACGAAAGGGAAATTTGAAAAACCAAAACTTGTCCCATGATTTTATTGTTAATACGAATACAACAAGGTATAAGGGAACCGCTAGAATTAAAATTTAATTTTGAGGATTTGGACAATGTTACTAAGTCCCGTTAAGTTTGGGTTACATACATTTCCTTGTTTCTCCCTTCTTTTTGTTTTTTACTACAGATGACTACAAGGTGGTTAAAAAGAAGAAGGTAACCAAGAAGGCATCTAAGAAGGAGAAGAAAGATAAAAAGAAGGCAAAGAAAAAGGAAAAGAAGAAAGCAAAAAGTAAGTATCTTGGAAATTGTATTTAACAGACCAGGGCCGCGTTGCAGAAAGAGATACAATCGATCGTAAGTTGCAATTAATCGTAAGTCAGATCACGTGTTCTAGATGCGCAAATCTGATTGGTTGAAACGCGTAAATTTTCTGACTTACGATCAATCGTAACTTACAATCGATTGTATCTCTTTCTGCAACGGGGCCCTGTACATACATGTAATGATGATAATTCTGTAATATAGAGGCAATGCTTTTGTATTTTTTGTATTACAGTATAATGCACCTCTGATTAGAATTTCTAGATTGATGGTGCAATATAAATGCTGGTATGGTTATTATTACACGTATGTTCATGTGCACCTTATAGTATAATACAGATAAAGAGTTTTCAAGAAAGTAATTTATGAGCTCTTTATAATTGTAATAATCAAGTTGACAGATATTTTCATTTAGTAACTATTCAATATCAAGATGAAATAATTTAATTGCACATTTAGTTGCCTCTTAGGGGAAAATGCCAACTTCATTTAGATTATTTGTTTATTCTTTAACCACCAAACCTAGTACAAATAATTTGTGTCATTAACAAAAAAAGAAAAATGTTATCCCATGTTTGTCAACTTTGTTTATTTATTATTATTTGCATAATTTTCATCCTCTTTATTCTCACATTTGCAGACAAAATTTCCAAGGAAGACTACTACAGTAAGAGCAGGGAATTCCGGATCTGGCTGATGGAAGAGGTAACTTAAAGGGAACCACTACCCACAAAATATTTTCTAATGTATGAGAGATAATTGTATTAGTACCCCATTCCACCAACAACTTCAGTACAAATTATTCAATACAGATATTACAAGATTGCTTGAGGCTAATTAACATCAAATCAAGTATCCGTGTAGATCGAGCATGGTGGCTTAGTGGTTATAGTATCCGCTTCATGCACGGAAGGTCCCGGGTTCGAACCCAGACCGGGTCATACCAAAGACTTTAAAACTGGTATCTTCTGTCTATTAGCCAGGCCTTCTTGATTTTATAGAATGAAGTAGGGAAAGTTAATCACACAAGTTACCAGAGGACTGGCCCCCTTCTGTAGCATTTGCCACATTTAATAGATGTGTGGCCTAGGGCTAATGAATCAGAGATAGGCGCCGCCTTATGTGCCGAAATTGGCACAGGAAGGACTTAAACTGAAGTATCCATGTATCCTCCTGGGTAGAGAGCACCAATGTTGATAAATTACCTTGGTGAATGACCTAAATGTAGGGACATCAATCAGTTTTGAAGTCTGGACCCCGTGAAGTCAAATGCCTAGCAGTTCATGCCACAAAACCTCCATTATATTTTATAACAGCTCCGTGTTTCGTTTGTATTGTTTTATTTCTTTTAACCACAGAAGAAGAAGTCATTGGACGAGTTAAAGAGCAGCAAGTCTAAAGAATACTTCAAAAAGTTTGTCAAGAAATGGAACTCTGGAAAGTTATTGAGGGTAAATTTGTTATTCCCTTTTTAACAATTTTGTTTTTAAATATAATGTAGTATTTACATATTCAGTGATATAAACGTGCATGTGGTAAACTGTTTGTACTTTGTTTTTGTATGTTTCTCAAGAATACTGTATGAATGTATACTTATTAGTTATTACCATTGCATTAATTTCTAAAATGTGGATTTTAAAAAAGATTTTGTTTGTAATGGCAGATTTTCTCAAATGATCACGTCATCATTTTGTCAAATTATAATGTTTATCGTTATAAATACATGTAGAACAATGGCATAGAGAAAGACCTCATATAAATACACTACCGTACTCAAGTTTTTAAAAGAAATAATTGTACCATTTGTTATTTCAGAAATTAATATCTAGATGTTAAAGTATTGTTAATAGCAACAGGAAGAATAGAAATTTATTTACCATATTGTCCTTAAATTTACTAAATTTTGTTTTTATGTCTTATATTTTTATCCTCAGAAATATTACAAAGGCATTGACTTTGCGGATGAGAAGGCTTCATTAACAAAGTATAAATGGAAGGTAAGAAATTTGTACTTGTAAATATGTGACCGGCTATACAAAAAACCTGCACTTGTCGTTAATTCATGTTTTGAAGAAATTGGCATTTTAAGTTCACATAATGTGTGTAAAAGACTTATGATTTTAAAATGTAAACCATCATATCTTCGCTAATTTTTACCAATTTGTTAGAACAAAGCATCAAATGAAAGCTTGTGATGAGGCCCTTTATTTGTATTTGTTGTGGCCTAAATCAATTTACAGAGAAAATGTTATCCTAGCCATGATTTTTTGTGAGGCTTAGGTGACAGTGGAAACATGTCACTGTTCAAACAATATTCATATCTTTTGGGAAGTGCTTTATTGTACCTCTATTTTACTCAAAATTTATGTAAATAATTTCCACCACCAATGTGTTCTTTGATCAGTTTTCAGAAAAACTATCATCACAGCCGTCATTTTCATGAGGCTTGGACAACAGCATCATCATGTCACCGTTCAACACGTTTCATCCCACAAAATCATCCTTTTAATAAAATAATGAAGTGTAATGATTGTACCTTTCTGGTCTTCAAAATGTAAATAATTTCCTCCACTTATTTCTTTCTTGATCAGTTTGCAGAAAAGCTATCATCACAGCCATCGTTTTCAAGAGGCCTAGACGAGAGCGTGAGCATGTCGCCGTTCAAGACGCCACAACCCACACGGTTCTCAACGTTTGGGAAAGGCTCCTTCAGAGACAAGGGCAGCAAGAGTGTCCCGCCCGACGTAAAGTTTATTGGACCCGCAAGACCGGTCAGTCTTCATTTTTACTTGATGTTTGTCATCTTTTTGCCAGGGCATATTTCAAATTAACCTGTAGGCCCCAGCCCCCAAATGGTAGAAAATAGAGATTTGGGTGGTATTCTAAAAATCTTTCCTAAATCTCTTCCTAAGTTCTTGCCTAAGTCAGGAAGTTAGGAAGAGCTTAAGAAGTGCCAAATTGGTATTCCAATATGTTGACTTAGAAAGATCTTAATGCAAATTAGTAAGCTTTTGGCCACGCCCACAGTGCAGTTGTGAGCCAATGACTGATATGGTTTCATTTACAAGCATCCAATCAGAAAGGAGAAGGAAGCCATAGAAACTATAATTAAAGACATTTTGCATTAAAAGCTGTGCAAATGCTCTTGCTCTATTGTCGATGATCTGCGCCATGAAAGTGCAGTGCGCGCTTTTTTTTTATCTGCGCTTATGTACCGGCCACTGGTTTTGTAGGTCACATAAGATAATTATGTATACAGTCAGGTCTGTTTATAGTGACCACCAGCCCTAAATGAATCAAAAGTGGCCACTGTAGACAGGTTCCATAACAGTTTTTCTTTGCAAAGATCACCTGTGATTGCCACTATAGGCAGGTTGACTGCTAGACGTGTTGCCACTGTGACAGATTTGATTGTACTTTTAGAAAATGTATATGTTACATGATTGTTAAAAATGCATCCATATCTTATATCTTTTATCATTTTTTAAACCCCTTTTCAGCCTCCAATGTCCCAACTTGAAACTGAAAACAAACGAGACGAGGAGAGGAGAAGAATGCAGAAAGAGAGGAAAGATTTCAGGAGCTTTGATAAGATGGTAAATATTCATATTAATAATAATAATAATATACTCGGTTTATATAGCGCCTAATATGATCGATAGTCATCTCTAAGCGCTTTACAATGATAATATTACCCCCGGTCATCGGATACAATGCAAACCAGCACACATTCTGTGCACCATCTCCACTCCCTGGGGAGCATTCCTTCCAAGCGGCTCATGGGCATTGAGAAGATCCATATTCCATTATCATTGATCTAAAGGAAGGGGTAAAAAACAAGTATGGTTAAAATTCTTCTAAATAAAACTGTATTAAAAAAATTAAACTTTTGACTTGCTTAAGCAAGAAATATGACAATTGAAGACTTTCTTAGGAAAACAGTATTTAATGATTCAGTGAGGCCTATTACTATATAACACACTTACTAAGTACTAATAGTAGTGGTAATGAGTTTAAAGGGATGCCTGTAAAGTGTCTAACTCCACAAAAATTACTTGGAGCTTCCTCGTTTCTCTTCTACTGTGTTGTTTGGCTTATGGTAAGAGAAGAATAAAATAGGGTTAGATTTTTTCAAATGCCCCTTTAGTATGACGATATCTATCACTGATAATCATTCAGCTCAAGAGCGTTAATGAACGGTCATAAACCTCGTACATGTCATGCAGTAATTTGTTGTAAAAGCTGACGCAAATTATCGCTTTTTTAACCAGGAATTACAGGAAAGCAGTGGGTTTTTTTCAAGGAAACTTTCACACATCATTCGGACATATCTTACAATGATTTTGGTACAGGATTGAAGTCTCAAATGTCATTTTGGGCAATATCTGACACTTTACAGGTGCACCTTTAATCCTTAAAATACTGGGTCTATTGAGAGTGCATGTTATAACAAAATAAAAATGTCATGGTATTGCTATGCAAGTGCCATTGTCACAATGTTTTACTCTTTAATTTTGATACATATAGCAATAGCAGTGATGTGTTTAATCCCATTCAAGACTGGTCCAGAAAATACTTAGACTGGGGTCTATGGAGAATGCATGTTGTACCCAATTTCATTCTGTCTTTAAAGGGTTATCATATTTAGATATTTGAGGGTGGTGTCCATAATGTCTCGGGCTCGGGTCAACGGCACATTATGTTCCACAAAAAGCAGGGTTGTTCTTCCAAAGGTTAATTTGATCTATGAATATGCTTTTTTTTCACCAGGTTATGGAGGAATTGGCGCCAAAGGCCACTGGGCGTGAGGCCAAGATAGAGAAGCGGCTCAAGAGGGCCCAGGAAAGAAGAGAGAGGGAATCAAGTCCTGGACTGGAAGTGGAGAAGAGAAGTATCATGGGTGGACCGTAAGTAAAGAACAAAATGAAACTGGATATAGCAAAACCCTGCACTTGTCGGTAAAAATCTAAATTTAGATTTTAGATCCATGAGAAAGGTCTCATCACAAGCTTTCATTTGATACCTTCTGCTAGAAAACTGAACAATAATTGGCAAAGATATGATTGTTTCAATGTTACACACATAGGTCTTTTACATACATTATGTGAACTTAAAATGCCCATTTCCTCAATACATGATTAACCGACAAGTGCAGGGTTTTGCTATATCTAGTTACAAATGTCACCTTGTGCCTTGTTGTGGCATGTTCAGTACAAATGATGACTATATCACAATGATTGTTTATTTACCGCATTCGCAGTCATCCTTAATTTAACTTTCCATGATAATTGTAGCATCTAGTAAATGAAACCATGTCAATTAAATTATAAATGGCAAAAATACGACAAGAGAGGGAAGAGGATAAGAAAGACATTATAATGCAAAGAGCAAACTTGAAAATGATTGGGTACCAACTTTGTTCTTAATGCTGTTTCCTTTTTTAATACAAGTAAATTCATTCATCTTTTTCATTATTATTTCTCAAGGAATGATGGCAAGAAGACATGATTAAGTAACAACCTTGTACTTCTTTTTTATGCTGCTTTTATCTTTTGAATGATTGTTTCTCCAGGAATTATGATGACGTGATGGCGAGAACATGTCAGAAGAAGGAGCAAAATAAGAAAGACAACATGATTCACAAAGCGAACATGTAAAATGATTGGTTACCAATGATGTACTTCTTGTTTGAATTTATCTAGTTTTTAATGGAAGTAAAGCTGTTTATCTTTTAAATTATTATTTCTTCAGGAATTATGACGACGTGATGGCGAGAAGACGACAGAAGAAGGAGGATAAGAAAGACAACATGATCCACAAAGCAAACATGAAACTGACAGAGTATCAACTCAAGGAGCAAGCCAAAATGAAAGTAAGACATTGTTAGTTATTTACAGACTTACCAGCTGTGTGTTTCATCATGAATCTATGGACTACACTTTCCAAGGGTTTTATATAATCTTAGGTTATTTTTTTTTATAGTGCATGGCTTATAACACACAATTGGTAGTATAACAATTCCATGGAATCCTAAAAAATATGTCGAATGACAGAGTTTTAATCCAGGTTTAAGACTTTTGGCCATAAAGTTTAGAAAACTTTTGGCCATAAAGTTTAGAAAACTTTTGAGAGCTGTCAGTGCCTTGTGCAGTGCATGTCTCATGATATTTTTCATTTTCCAGAAATTATTTATGGAAGAAAATAAAACCCTTTCCTTGACCTTGTTTTGGCAAGAAGGATAGTCAAAATACTACAAAAATAGGGTGATATTTACAGAGCTGTTTACCATCTGCAGAAAACTACAAGCATTTCAATGGCAGAAACTTACAAGGAGAATAACAAGGAGGTGAAAGTTACATATTTATTTGTTTGTGTCCAGCATTCCAGTGGCAGAAGTTTACAAGGAGGTGAAATTGACATAGTTGTGGTCTGTTTACAGCATTCCAGTGGCTGAAATTTACAAGGATAATAACAAGGGGGTGAAATGTACATAGTTGTTTACTGTGGACAGGAAATAGCAAACATTCCAGTAGCGTTCATTTACAAGAACTAGTACAAGATGAAATACACAGTTGTTTACTGGCTAGAGCACTCTCCACATATTTTCCATGGCTTGACACTAGTTCAAGTTCAAGCTAGAGTTCATCACTAACACTTTTTTTTCCTTCACCTATTAAAATCAATTGTGATATGCAATTTATTTATGAAAATTTTCTTTTTCTTCTTCATTTCAGCAATTGATGGAGATGGCCAAGGCAAATAAGAGCAAGGATGCTTTATGGTGATCAGGCGAGAATGTTACAACTTTTTAAAACTCAAAGACAAACCCCTTGACGACAGGAACCTGCAGGGCCCGGTTTCCTAGACCTTTTCCAATATTGTAAATGTCCAGTGATTGTTACTGTGGCAACAGCTATAATGCTCGATCCTGATAAGAATGTTGCCACAGTACTTACAAGATGGTGAAAGTTTGTTTAACCATGGCCGGCCCAGGAGTGTATTAACTCTATGGCAGGGCTTGACACTTAACATTGGCTTGCTAGCCCGGGGTCAGTAAAATGTAAAGTTGGACCAGCATACATTTTAGAAAGTCGTATTTTGGGGGCCTGATTCGGTAACTTGATTTTCAACTTGACCACGGCAGAATGAGAAAAGTCTTGGATTCTTCCATGTCAATAGATAATTCAATTGTTGGTCCTGTAAATGTTTGATTCGGGCCAGGGGAAGTTATTTTACTGGCCTAAAAAGGCTAGGACCTATTTTAAAAATAGTGTGGAATCCTGTCTATGGGTGTTGCATAATTTCTAAGCAACCTGTTATTATTTTAGTGCTAGTGTTGGCAATGCCAGAAGTTATCTTCTTTTTAAAATGATTTGTGGCTCAATTTAGCAAGTAATATCCAAGCATCTTTTTAAATTCAGTGGCCCAAAACCAAATCTGTTGGACCCAAACAAAAGAAAACATTAGGATTCTGTTTGGCTACCCATTTGGGCGAGTAAAATAAACCTGAATGAAAGTTTGGTGGCCCAAAGCTAATTTCTGGTGGCCTCGGGCCAGCGCAGCAGTGATAATTTTGAGCCCAGTTTTAGATGTTCGCTATGATGATTTGATCATCTTTATCAAATAGTCTTCCAAAAGGAAAGAGTTTTAATATATTTCTATTTTCCTTGTGTTTTTTTAGACTGAAGGGGAAAAGAAATTGTAATACAGTGGAACCTCAATATAAAGAGCACTAATATAATACACCCCCTTATACCAAGGTAATTTTCTGGCCCCGGCTTGTATATTCTTCTTTTTTTTTTTACCCTTTATGACAAGAAACCTGATTTGACTAAGTAATTTTTATTTTCCCATGGCCCCTCAACTCATTATAGTGAGGTTCCACTGTGATTTTTATATAATAATTTCTTATTCGGAGAATACAAATGATTGAGATCTATTTGATTTCTTACAGGGTTCCCACACTTTAAACTCCAAGGTACTCAAAGGGATTTAGTAACTTTGTTGAAATGTGCAAAAAGTGATGAATGGTTGATAAAATGTGTATTTTCGTAATCTGATATGTCCACTAGGTAATGTGTGAAAATTTAACGTTAAATGGACGTAATCTGGACGAATAATGAGCGGAAATGCAAAGTGATATTCCCTAACTCATTGCACTCACTTTGCACACGGTTATGACTATCCAGTGGATAGTTAAAAATCCAAGCACTTCATTTGTTAATATCATTTTAACGAAAGGAAAATTTGAAGAAAAAAACAAACCTGTTCCATGCTACTATTGGTCAAACGAATAGAACACAGTATGAGCAAACCACTAGATTTCTAATTAAATTTTGCGGATTTGGACAATGTTACTAGATCCCTTTAAAGTGACTTAAAATGACTTAGCGTCCTTTTCTTTCTCAACTGACGACATGAGGGTTTAGCTTTTGTTAAACTATGTACTGTTATAGGTACTGATGTTGCCATGAATATAATAAAGCTATGCTGGGCATGGTATATTTTGTATATAGGTGTTGTATAAAGGAAATATTGTCAGCAGGTTTTTATATAATTTAAATGATGAAGTTTCTTTTTATTTGATTGGGAATTGCCAAAGTAAATATTAAGCTTATTATTTTTAATTTCAGTAACTCTTTCCACAAGCAGGCTTGCTTTCTGTAGAATAAGCTGTACATCATCTAAATCTCATTAGCTTGAAATCTCTGTAATGTTGATGGATGGAATCAAAAACAAGAATGTCTCGCGTCATTAATAACATTCATTGGATAATTAATATATCCCTTTGGATGATTTGATTTCAATATAACCCCTGCATTATATTCTTGAAAGATCCCTACATATATCGTACACAGTCATCAAATGGGGTAACGTGTAAGCAAAATTTAAACATATTTTGAATGTTCATTTGTTGAGACAACAATTACGTAAATGGGACGCCAAAAAGAATGGGAAAACCCTGAAAGATTATTTGTAGACTTTAATTAAACACTACATTTAGATTCTGTGCAATAATGATGTATGTATTGGTATTGAAGTATCCCTAAATTGTATACTGCATTTATCATAAGTACTTAATGTATAGGTATACAGTTTGATTATTTAAAGAGTACTATTAAAATTGATCGCGACATGCATGCATAATTACGTTACACGCTCTAGCATAGGGCATGCTGCATACTTTAACGTTTCAATAATTTTATTTCAGATACTTAAATATGAAACAAAATCTGAACATTACAAAGTTGATCTATAGAGTACTGAAGTGTGACGTGACAGCTCGGTTATTCACTACCATGGGTAATGGTTCTAAACTATGTCAGGCAAGCCATAAATATGTGATCTAGCAGTCACTAAGGAGGCAATTGGTCAGGCCTAACCAACTATCAAAAGCCCTTCTCAAAGGAAAAGTTGTTTAGAACTGTTACTCTGTTATAACTCTGTTATAACAAAAGAATATGATGTCATCATGTTGGTACTCTACTGTTGTTAGTGTCAGAAGGTCCTTTAATATGATGCAAAATCTGATACAAATTAAACCTCACCTACATTCTGGCATCTAGAAGAGGTTATGAATTGTATATTTCTTTGTTTGTACTTTTTATGTGTGCATTGTACATTTGTATCTGAAATTTTATCAACATGACATTATTTCAACTAAATCTATGTTTTCAGTGTTATTATTTGTTTCTGTAACAAGCCTTGGTACACCTGATTGTATATTTTGTTGCCACAATTTTCAAACATACAATGTAGTAGTAGTAATAGAGGTGGTGATGGTAGTTGTGGGAGTGGTAGTAGTAGTAATGGTAATGGTGGTACTGATGGTGATAGTATAAATAGTAGTGGTGGTGGTGGTGGTGGTGGTGGAAGTGGTAGTGGTAGTAGTGGGGGGTGGTAGTAGTGATGTTGATAGTACAAGTACTAGTTGTGAGAGTGGTAGTAGTAGTGGTTATGGGGGTGATGATGGTAAAAGTACAAGTACTGGTGGTGGTGGTAGCAGTAGTAGTGATGGGGGTAGTATACAGGGTGGCCCCAAAAAACAGAAAGGGGCACTTCCTGAAATAAAGTAACACAATTATTATGTCCATCGGATAGGGTGTCTTTTCCAATGAAAAACAATACCAATAACAGTAATTTTGGTTGTGTAGTTTTTGTTTTAGGACGCTGCGAGTGAGACCATGTCAGGTACCAATTTTTGTCAATTTGTACCTAGTCGGCGCCAGTTAATATGCACTCCCTGCCCGTAATACCATTGATCGACCATGCCTATTCTCTCGGCACACGGCTGAGTGCACACTAACAATGGCGTGCGTTATCAACGCTATGAAAGGGTCAAGCACTGGCTTGTTAAAAATTGACAAAAAGGAAAACCTGACATGGTGTCACTCACAGCGCTCTAAAACAAAAACTTCACAACCAAATTGACTGTTCTTGGTGTCGTTGTTCATTTGAAAAGACACCCTAACCGATGGACATAATACATTTGTTACTATATTTTGAGAAGTGCCTATTCCGTTTTTTTTTGGGCCCCCCTGTATAGTGGGGGTACAATTAAACACTGATCCCCCCATCCTTGACCAAGTGGTTCTTGAACACGATCTGTTACGAGTCAACTGATGCTTTCAGATCAGGTCATGTATAGTGTGTACCTCTACCGCACCGCTCAAGTGCGCTTTGGGGATACAGGGGTTGGCGGCTCTTGTATCCCGTCATTCAATTGCTAAAAACACAATAAATAAGCCTCGAACGGACGGATCTAAACGGAAACGACCCAAGCCCGCCCATCGACTACGAGACAACAAACTACAAATACTTGAGGTGAACATCCGCGGCCTAAGATCGAACATCGGAGACCTCGCCAACTTATGCAAGGAGAAGCAGCCAACCATTGTAATTGCAGTGGAAACATTCCTGGACTCGACTGTTCAAGATGGCGCAGATTGCATCGCAATTCCAGGTTACACCATGTGCTGCCGGAAAGACCATGAAGGCCATACACCATGAACCACAGCGTGACCCCACTGACTTCGAACTCATGTGGCTCTCAGTAACTCTGCAATCGCAGAAACTACTCATAGGAGCTGTATACAGACCACCAAGTGCTAACTGTGACATCATTGATTACCTAGATGCTAACACTATACCAAAGATGACTGAATTTGGAGCAAAATCTGTAATGCTCATTGGAGACTTCAATGTCCATCACGAAGAATGGCTTGGCAGCCACAACACAGACACCGCAGGACGCCGGATGCTACAGCTTACTAGCAGCCTTGGATTAGATCAGCTTGTAAAAGAACCAACAAGAGGGGATCAAATCCTGGACCTTGTCCTGACCGATCTTCCTGCTTCATCTACCACTCTGGCTCCTGTGGGCACTTCTGATCATAACCCTGTACTAGCAAAGCCAGACGTCCCTACTTTCAGAGACAAGCCTTATACTAGGAAGGTATGACAATATGACCGCGCCAACTACTGGGAAATGAGAGGCCACTTTGCCTCCACAGACTGGTCGCAAGCATTCAAGGAGAACGACCCAGAGAGGGCATGCAACAGGATCACAGAGATCATAACTGATGCCATGGATATTTACATCCCTAGCAAATCTGTAACAAAAAAGACTGGCGACAAAGCATGGTTCAATGACAAATGCAGAAGGGCTGCAAGAAAGAAACGCAGGATCTTTCGGAAACTCAAAAAGAATGACACAGCCTCTATGAAGGACACTTTTTCTGAAGCTAGGAAATCGTATAACACGGCGGAAAAAGAGGCCAAGAGGAACTACGACACGAAACTCAAAGAAGATCTAACTAATAACAATCTTAGCAGTAAAAAGTGGTGGAGGGTAGTCAACACTCTTGCTGGAAGGGCAGCTTATTGCGACATTCCCGTCATCGTTAACGATAATGCAGCTCATATTACAGCTGGAGAGAAAGCTGAAGTCTTCTGCAAGGCATTTGCTGAGAAATGCCACCTGCGAGATGCTGAAACCTCCGCCCCACACCTAGACGAAGTCACAGCAACCACCTTCCACAATGTCATCTTCAAGCCGAAGATCATCAATAGACTGTTGAAGCAGCTTGCACCCGACAAAGCAACTGGCCCAGACCAAATCCCTGCAAGAGTTCTTAAAGAGTGCAGTGCAGAGCTTGCCAGCCCACTTAGTCGCTTATTCCATCTCTGCTTTTCGCAAGGTGTTTTCCCAGGTCTATGGAAGACAGCCACAGTGACACCTATACACAAGAGGGACTCAAAGGCAGACCCGTCCAACTATCGTCCCATCTCCCTACTCAGCATCATTAGCAAGCTCATGGAAGCAGCAGTAAACTTGCAGCTACAAAGATACATGTTCCAGAATGACCTTATCTCAAACAGACAGTTTGGTTTCAGACCAGGCCACAGCACTGCAGATCTTCTCACCATACTGTCTCAGAAGTGGAACAACGCCCTTGACAAAGGAGAGGAGGTGTGTGTCATAGCGCTGGATATCAAGGGAGCCTTTGACAAGGTGTGGCACAACGGCCTGCTAGCCAAACTTCGGTCAAAGGGTGTCTGCGGAAAACTGCTGACATGGCTACACAGTTATCTTTCAGGGAGATCAATCACAGTCGTCATGTCGGGCCAGACTTCGGAAGCGTCGCCAATCAACGCCTCTGTTCCCCAGGGATCCATTCTTGGGCCTCTGCTATTCTCTATCTACATTGACGATATTGTTGACATGTGCGAGAACGAACTCTACCTATATGCAGATGACTCAACGCTGTTTGCTCCCATCCACTCACCTAAGGACATCAACGCTGTTGCTGCCAGTCTAAACAAGGATCTTGCCAAGATGAAAGCATGGGCTGACAAATGGAAGGTCACCTTTGAGCCAGCAAAGTGCAAGGCAATGATGATATCCAAAAAACGAAATCCATCAAAACCGAACATCTATCTCGGGGCCTGTCAGCTAGACTCAAATGACCAACTTGATATTCTAGGAGTCACGTTTGACTGCAAGCTCTCATGGTCCAAACACATCTCAGCTATCGCCACCAGAGCTGGACAGAAACTAGGAGCTCTGAGGAGAGTTGCCGGCAAGCTCGACACTACAGGCAGATCTACTGTCTACAAGTCACAAGTCAGGAGCATTATGGAGTATGCCTGCCTATGCTGGACTAACGCCCCACCAACCACTCTCACCCAACTTGACAACATCCAGAAGAAAGCTCTCAAAATAATAGGAATTGATGAGACCACTGCACGCAACCTATTCTCCATCCCTAGCCTGTCCCACCGACGACAGATTGCTGCAGTGTCAACACTCCACAAAATGCATACTAGCAACTGCCCACAAGACCTGGCTGATATGCTTCCTCCTCCTCTGGATAGACGGCGTGTGACTAGGTACAGCACATCACTGCCAGACCACGCACTCACTATTCCTGATGCTCGAACATACACTCTGGATAGAAGTTTTATTCACTCGGCTGTTCGAACATGGAACTCTCTTCCAGATCATATTGTTGGCAACATAACAACCAAAGGTCTTCAATCCTTTAAAGGCCGTGCGCATGTTCACCTCTTGTCAAAGTAGTTTTTTAGTATTAATATATATTTTGTTTGTTTAATTTAATTTTTTTGAGTTTGATGCAGTGGACCATTTGATTGGCCCTCTAGAGTCACAATAACACTCTGGTGGGCTATTGTTCACATTTGCACCTTATATAAAATTTAAAAAATAACAAGTAGTAGCGGTAGTGGTAATGGTGGTAGTGATGGTTATAGTACAATCAGAATCAGTAGTGGTGATGGTGGTAGTAGTAGTAGTGATGGTTGTTGTAGTAGTATAGCAGTAGAAGAAGAAGTAATTGTAATGGTAGGGACAGTGGTATCAGTAATAGTGTTCCATGTATAAATGTGTCAAGTGGGGATATGAGGGTATGACAAATATAGAACTAGAATCATGAACATTGATATCTACTACTGAACACACGGATACATACACATGTGATGACTGTAGTTACATTTCCCCTAGAAAATCCCTAATAGGACATTTACGGGGGGGGGGGGGGGGGGGTGGTAGGGGCTTCCCCTTATATATATGCTATAAATTCCAGCCCTCCCCGGCATAACAAACAATAAAGACAAATATAACACAACTCCTACTTCAAACAGACTTTGCCCCCACCCCCGTTGAACATTATTTTCTCACCTGGTTTGTTCTTGGCAACACATTGTTTAAGGCCCAGTCCCATACTGACGATTTTCACGGCGACTCGCAACGACTCGCAACGATTTACTAGAATGAATCGACTCGATTTAGCCACGATTTAACAACGAATTGGGAAGAATTGTACGGCGACTCAAGACGAATATTCGTTCTTCGTCGTTGTTCGACGAGTCAGCTCGTCATTCTTTTGTCTTTAACCATTGCGGTAGAAAAATCGTGGCAGAAAAAAAGTTGTGGTCCCATAGTGGCGATTTTTGCGGCGACTCGCAACGAATTATCATTCGTGGAGAAAATCGCTTGAGTCGTCGCGAGTCGTTGTAGTTCGTTGCGAGTCGTTGTAATTCGTTCTGCGAACCGTTGCGCATCGCGAAGAACGCCATGAATCGTGTTAGCACAACGAATGTTTTGGGACTGTTCAAAACTATCGCCATGTCGCGACGATTTCCTTTCATTCTTTTTATGGAACAATAGGGCAGTGCACCATATGAACAATCGGACTTGTTTGAGTCAGTTCCACGGGCGTAGATCTGTCATTGATACCTTTCAACAGGGGGATGATCTATTCATTCACCCCCCTCCCCCTCGTGATGAATAGGTATTACGTAAGTCTCTACGCCCATGGTCAGTTAAAAAACGGACAGCGGCGATCTTCACAACGAAGCGATACGACTCGCAACGAATTGCAACGATGTGGAACGACTTGACACGAATATGCAACGGTAAATACAATGATTTTTGGTGAAAATCGTCGTGGCGTGGCGATTGTTTTGAACAGTTGAAGACGGCGATTTTCACGATTTTCTTCACGATGCACGACGGTTTTGGGGGAAGAACCGATACGATGTAACACGACGCAACACGACCTAAGCGATTTTCTAGACGAATGTCAAATCGTTGCGATTCGCCGTGAAAATCGTCAGTATGGGACTGGGCCTTTAAAGGGATAATTATAGTAACTGTGTTGACTAGTGCAAAAAGTGATGAGTTAATTATTAATACAATGTGAATTGGTGTGATCTGATATGTCCACAAAGTAATGTGTGACAATTTACGTTAATTTGATGTTTTTTGGCAGAGGAAATAGCAAAAATGCAAAGTGATATTTACTAAACTGATCATAGCACTTACTTTGTACACGGCTTACATTTTCCCGTAGACAGTTTAACATCTGAACACTTTAATCGTAAACATCTTCTGAAAAAAATAGAAATTTGACAAAACGAAACCTGTCCCGTGCTTTTATTTTGTTTGTATGAATATGACAAGGTATGAGAGAACCACTAGAGTTCCAAGTATAAGTTTTGAGGATTTGGACAATGTTACTAAATCCCTCTAAAAGCGATTGCTAATATGGGTGTAATTCAATTTCCTTTTTCTTGCCCATTACCAGCATTTTGAAACGTATTTCAGGGAAAGATTTTCACTTGATAAACGTTAGCCTAAAACATGTTGCACGCGCTGATTCTGGGTTATATACATACTGACTACTGAAAAAACGCACATCAAGTCGTATTAGTTCAATCCCCATACAAAAACAACAACAGACAAATACCATAGTCTGTCATCAGGAACCGTTGATGAGATATCAGCTACGTCAGTGACGATAACCAGTTGCGAAATTAGCAAAAACCTTTACGGTATTTCGAGGGAATGTATAGCGACCAACCCTTCCATTATTATAGGGAAATTTGTTAATAAGGCGCATTTGACACAGGTTTTTAAAATGTTTAACAAATGAACAAATGTAAATTGATCAGTTTCTGGAACTGCGCATCAGTAATTGCAAGATATTATTCCACGTTTAATTTTTGGGGCTGCAGCCCCAATCCCCCCCCCCCCCCCCTCTCTCCCTTTGTTTACACTAGTGGTGGTGACCAGTCCTGCATAATTATGTCTGGTTACTCATTAATCGGGTGAAGAACAACGCAAATATGTCTTCTCTTCGAGACCCTTCGCATTCAGATAACGAATTCGTGATTCTCGTTTAACCGTATAATAAACAGTCAACTTGGTGATTGTTTCTATATACATAATGATATGAGTTTGTCATGCGAACTGACATGTTTTAATACATTACGTCACAATTCAACCCGAACTTGTAACTGATAAAGTGACATTCAAGGAATAATTTATACTTCTGTGATACTTCCCTGATCATATTCCCACAATTTTGTATCGAACGAGAAAGAAATCTGCTTTGCTGATGAGCCGGATGATTGTTCTCTATTGGATTATATCGCAATCAACTTCGTTAGCAGCGGGATTGTATCATAATACAAAATATCTTCGTTAATTAGAAGGTAGGTATGTACTGGATTATTCCGAAGGCTCGTTATACCGAATTTTCTTAATCCTGTTTATTACTAAATATTCATAATCACATTTCCTAGATCAAGATGAATAGCGCATGATGTCTTAATTGGCTTGATATGTACCTATATAGTGACTAGGGGTAATATAAGTACCGTTTTTGTTGGATACGTATGTTATGTAAAATGTTATAGCTATATATTACTGTCATCGTATCAATATTAATTAGGTCAGTTACTACTAAATATACTAAATATAATACAGCCAATTATACAACAACACGTATCCGCTACAACGAAATTATACGATAATAAAAACAAATGGACACATTATTTCTGACAAATCAATGTGTCTTTTTAGAATAATTTATACCAATAAGTAATTACGTACATTTATATTTGTCAATGTGCATTTCGATGTAAAAAGGAGTGATGTTTCAATTGTTTCAATTGAACAACTTATATATAATGGGTCCGAAAGATTAATATACAGGGTGGCCCAGAAATAACGGAACGGGGCACTTCCCAAAATAAGAAAACGAAATGACTGGGTCCATCGGATAGTGTGTCTTTTCAAATGAAAATTGATACCAAGAACATTAATTTTGGTCGTGTAGTTTTTGTTTTAGAGCGCTGTGAGTGACACTATGTCAGGGTTCATTTTTCTTCAATTTTGACTGACCTATTGGCTAAAGAATGACCCGAACGGCTCGGCATAGAATTACGGTGCTGTGGCTATTCAGTCGAATGCACACTAACAAAGGTGTCCGCATCATTGTGCGTCGTAATTCTATGACGAGCCGTTCGGGTCATTCTTTAGCCAATAGGTCACTCAAAATTGAAGAAAAATGAACCCTGACATGGTGTCACTCACAGCGCTCTAAAACAAAAACTACACGACCAAAATTAATGTTCTTGGTATCAATTTTCATTTGAAAAGACACACTATCCGATGGACCCAGTCATTTCGTTACTTTATTTTGGGAAGTGCCCCGTTCCGTTATTTCTGGGCCACCCTGTATAAGAAAACGTTCTCAATCTGTGAAACCTATCAGACAGAACCAATAAAACAGGTTTAACAATATTATCATATCAACTCATTACAAACGTGCCAAATAAAGTTTATGTGAACATTCTTAAAACAAACGGACAGATAATGGCGACGGTCCAGACATACCCGTACCCCAGTGGCGGCTTCAACGCCGCGGGAGATGCGACCACAGTTCACGTCATGCAGGACGCCGGGGATGCGGCCGCGAGGCGGGAGAGATGGGAGAGGGTGCGGAGTCTTAGGAAGATGGGGTCGACCCAGCTTAGTATGGGCATTCTCCTGGCCATCAACGGGGGCCTTGCTATTGTCTATGAGTGCTACCTCGCCAACATCGGCAACGCCATCTGGAGCGGACTTTGTGTAAGGAACTGGGGTTGATGACGATGATGATGATGATGATGATGGTGACGATGATGATCATGGTGACGACCATGATGATGATGATGATGATGATGATGATGGTGATGATGATGATGATGGTGACGATGATGATGATGATGATGATGGTGATGATGATGATGGTGACGATAATGATGATGATGATGATGATGATAATGATGATGGTGATGATGGTGATGATTATGATGATTGTGAAGATGATGACGACCCAAGTCGAAATTCCCATAGAACCTAAACCCATAGAAAACCCATAGACCCATAGGCCTATGGGTTTTCAATAGGGAAAATGGAACATGGGACCAATAGAAAACGATATGGGTTTCTATGGGTTTCTATGGGACCCATAGAAATTCCCATAGGATTCCCATAGGATTCCCATAGAATTCCCATAGAAATTCCCATAGAATTCCCATAGAATTCCCATATAAATCTCGCATAGGAATTTCCCGTTGACACTTCCAATAAAGGTATATCAATTAAATTCTCCTTTAGAGAATCATTAAATGATAATTCATACTTATATTTTCCTTATCAACCTCTTCAGACAGTGCAATAGGGCAAGCAAGGCATTGCCTCTTGTTGAAGAGGGTTAAAGAATTGAATTTAAAGCTGAACAATACATTGAGGTATATGTATTTGCAGTTAAAATTAATTCCCATCTAGGAATTGAAAATGATTGTGGTGAATAAATTGATTATATATTATTTCATTAAAATACACACTATTAAAAGTGAGTATGTGTGTTAAACAAATAACATTGTAAACATCATATTTTGTTGCATGAATGATATGCATGAGTCTTGCATGAATATGCAAATTTTCTATGGGTCTGTTGGTTTATATGGGTCATATGGGTTTCTATGGGTCCTATGGGTTTCTATGGGTTTCTATGGGTCCTACAAATGTCTATGGGTTTGGGTTTCTATGGGTCCTGTGGGTTTCTATGGGTCCTGTGACCTATGGGTCCTATGGGTTTCTATGGGTGTGCGGTTTCTATGGGTCCTATGGGTTTCTATGGGTTTCTATGGGTGTGGGTTTCTATGGGTCGTATGGGTTTCTATGGGTTTCTATGGGTCCTATGGGTTTCTATGGGTTTTATTTTCTGGGTTTCTGTTGGTCCCATAGAAACCCATAGAAACCCATAGGATTTTCCTATGGGTTTTCTATGGGTTTCTATGGGTTTCTATGGGAATTTCGACTTGGGGATGATGATGATTGTGAAGATGATGACGATGATGATGATGATGGTGATGATGATGATGGTGATGGTGATGATTGTGAAGATGATAACGATGATGATGATGATGGTGATGATGATGATGGTGACGACGATGATGATGATGATGATGGTGATGATTGTGATGATGATGATGATGGTGACGACGATGATGATGATGATGATGATGATGATGATGGTGATGATTGTGATGATTGTGATGATGATGATGAAGTTGGCTGCTATAGACGTTTGGCCACTTATATAGGCTGTACTTCTCTTCGATCATTGTCTGATTGATTCTTTCGTAAATATATTTGACTTATTCATTTTATTTCCCCGATAGTTTTAAGGGGAGTCATCAACCAAATAACATCTACTATACTCTAACCCAACTTTGTGAACTACGAAACAATGAACAATTGTATTTATATTTTCTCCATTCTCTTGATTTATCGATATGAAGTTCTTTGCTGTAGCCGGATTGATAGGAGCGGGAGTGAACGATAACACAACTAAGGGGAAGGTGAGTTAATTAATAATTAATATTTCAATTACTCTCTCATTTCGTTTCCCAATCAACGAATCTACTTTGCATATATAGTAATGCAAGCTAGTGTGCAACCGATTTTGTTAGACGAAAGCTAGGTGAACAAATGTACTTAGCCCCATTGCAGAAAGAGATGCATCGATTGTAAGTTACCATAAATTGCATCAATTGTAAGTTACCATTAATTGCATCAATTGTATTAGTTACAATTAATTGCTAGCCGTTAATGTGCACATTTTAACCAATCAGATCTGCGCATTTAGTCACATGATCTGACATTAATTGCAACTTTACAATCGATTACATTTATCTCTGCAACGGGTCCCCTATCGGGTATCTCCAAATCGTGTTCTAGAATTTCACGTAAGTAAAATGAAATCTGTAGTAAAATTTTAAAAAAATACTGTTATTATGTATGACGTCACATTTCGTAAAATGTAATTTGATCACTTACTTTAGCTAAGTAATTAGTAATTTACTTGAGGAAAAAAAATTTGCTAACCCAAATAAGCAAACTGCTTTAATTTCAGTTTTGAATTAAATATCACCCTATTATCTACAATTTAACCCCTAGATAACGCTGTATGCTGTATGGTCAGGCTTCAGCACTGCATGTGGGGGTCAGCTCTTCGGTATGGCCGTGTACGGCGCGACACGAGAACTGGAACTCATTTGCCAACCTGCCATTGACGAGATCGAACTTTGCGACTACACCATTGTGAGTTTATTAATGTAGTATTCTTTTATTAATTTCTGCTTTGCATATGGGGGGAGGGGGGAAGGGGGGGGGGGGGTGTACCCTCCAAAAAGGATCTACTTGCGACCCAAGAACGGGAATGCTTGTGCCAACTGACCATCAACAGCGACTACACCAGTGTGAGTTCACCAATGACATACAAATTTATCATAGGCGTAGGGGAACATTTGTATGGGGGGGGGGGGGGGGGGGGGAGGGGGCTGGGGCTTTTGCCCGAATAATTATCCTTCCCGCCTTTAAACCTGACAAGCAATACAAAACAAAAAAAGGTCCTCGATTGCGAGGACCGAAATCATAATAATTATATTGGCTAAAAAGGACATGACTTTGCCCGAATATGAAATGATCGAGTTTGTCCGACTTAGACATTAATTTGCCCGAATATGACATGCATGGTTAGCCAAAATTAGAGGTGCTTTATGCCCGGATATGGCCAGTTTTTAAACCTCCTTACAGCCCCCAGCACCCCCCCCCCCCCCCCCCCCCCCCCCCCCCCCCACACCCGCCTCGTATATACTCATCTGCATTTTATATAGTGGTCTCCTTTTTTTGGTGGGAGAAGCAAAGTACTCAGTGACCCTACATACGATGCAACACAATAATCTTACTAAGTTACACAATAACTCTACTTTGCCTTATGCTTTAACTAAATGTTCTTTTGAATCCTCAAACTCCTGTTTTCCCCTAACCCTAATCCTAACCCTAACCCTAACCCTATCCCTAACCCTAACACCAGGAGGTTCGAATCGCAATCGATTCCTGCATCGCTGTGTTCGTTTTCCTTGGTCTTATCGCCAACGTTTTAGCTATCACTCTGCGCTCTAATTACAGTATATGTTTTTTAAAATTATTTTAATCATCAATTTTCTTATTTTTAAATAGGAGGGTCGAATCGCACTCGATTCCTGTATCGCTATTATCGCATTTCTTGGTATGATCGCCAGTGCTGCGGGAACGGTCGTGTGTTGCTATATTCCAGATCCTCCAAAAGTAAGTCACATTATTTGTCTTTCTTCAATTTTATGTATGTTCATGCCACTTGGGTATTTTGAAGCGTTTTCATTAAAAACATGATGAAGATTATTATTATTATTTTTTTTTTTACAAATTCGAGATAAAAGCGATTAAACCTACTGAAAAATAATCATATAGAAATAAGCAACAATTATTTGATAGTTTGAATTATAAGACATGCATCTTGATATACAGCCAGTAAGGAATAAATTAAAAGACAATGTCTTGCGTAATACGATGAAAGCTTTACCTCTAAAAATAAAAAATAAATTACTTAATCGGTTTTTCATTTCATAATTGTATCGTTAGTGCAATCCAATTATATATCCTGTCAATAATGACGAATTTGACAATTCTGAAAGAGCGTATAATGGTGTTACTTAAAATGAATGATTGTGTTAGAATTCCTCATGCCATGGCTACAACACAAGAATGGTAATTGCTTTAACTTTGTAAAGTTATCACATTCCTGCTCGGGCATATCAAGCATTTAAATGCATACACGTATTTTTGGAGAGAAGATTTCGTGAAAAAATGTTGCTCACATTTAGTAACATTTGAATAATTTTTTTAAATTTTCACTTTACTCAGTTATGCCATAGGCCTACAATGTTATTTAAAATTGTTTCGAAATGTCTTCTTTTTAAAAATATAAATAGAGACAGTGGAAATACATAAATTTGTTATAAAGGAACCAAACAATTTCGTTTTGATTTACAGACGCGTGTTGTGATCCAGGCTGCCCAAGTCCAACCGCAGATGAGCGCGGCTCCTCCTACCGCCTACAACAACCCATCCTTCGTACCTTCAGGTAAGGTTTTTGCGCCTCATGTTCGGGATTTGGAGTTCATTCAAATCGAACCTTTACGCTACTAAGAAAATGATGCAATAAAAAAATCAATTACAGTAAAGCCTGTCTATATAGCAAACAACCTGCCTATATAGTGACCAACAAATACTATTATTAACCCCATGGGGAGAACAAACACTGATTTAGAACCTGTATATAGAAGTCACATGTCCACAGTGGCCTCTTTTCCTGTTTCCCTCTTGTGGTAAATATACGCAGGTTTCATTTTATTTAATGTTTGATTATGTTTTTTTACAACTGGTGTAATCGAAATCTAATCAATTACAATTTGAATCACATTTTCAATTGCTATTGTGTGTTCCCATAAGTAACTGCTCGTCCAATATATTTAAATTTGTAATTTTGTTAATGATTTTATTTGATATGTATATTTTGTTGGATACGAAAACAAATTGAATCTACATTTATCATTCAAATCCGAAATATGGCTAATATTCTTTAAAAAATCCAATGGCTGACAGCTATAATTAAGCAAGACGAGGGGGTGTTGGTGTTGCGTGAGCTAAACAAGGTGTCATATATTTGTGTAAGAATATATTTGTTCTCTCCTCAGAGATAAGGATATTTTATTTTTCATTCCGTTCTCAGATCCATACACGACGCATGTTGATTACGCAGTCGGAGTACAACCACCACCTTACGCCCCGTGAAAGTTCAACTAAAAACATGCACCGTCGCCTCTAGAACCGGATTGGCGATGTAACTACCTAACCTGTATATTATAGTGTGGTCTAATATGTCAAGATTCATGCATTTAGGATCCATGGCCGGTATTCAATTCAATCCCAGGTCGAAAAAACAGTTGAAAATTAATTGCCAACTGGTACCAGTTGATACCAGTTGGCTAACTGGTTTCAATATGGAAATTGGTACACTGGAATCAACTGGAATCAATTGGAATAAACTGGAACAACCAGTAAGAATCCAGTAAGAACCCAGTTAGGCTGACCAGTAAGAAACCCAGTTGATACCATTAGCAAACCAGTAGTGGGATTAACCAGTACATGGTACATGAGGACCAGTTAAAGTAGTTGGTTTCAACTGGTATTTCTATTGGTTTTAACTGGTCTTCTGCATCTGTCCGGGAATTTTAACTGCTACCGTTTGATGCCAGTTAAAACCAGTAAAAACCAGTTGAATTTCCAACTGGTTTCAACTGGTTTCAACTGTTTTTTCGACCTGGGATATTTAAGTCAAACTTTAGCTTAAGTAAGTTATTTAGCCCAAATTGAGATTTGATTAATTCATCAGCTGAAAATCTTACACAAATTTTGTTGTCATATATGACAACAAAATTTGTGTAAGATTTTCCATTATAATGCCTTCAAATTTACATTTACATTTTGTTTTTACTAAAGTAAAAGTCTAAACGACGATTTCAATATGCGTTATTAGCCTAGAAAATGCTAAGTAAATTTCTTGCTTAATATAAGTATTGAATTTAATACCAGCCCAGATCGTGTCAAAATTATAAATTTTATTTTCTAACTTTGTCAAGTTTGTGGTGCTGCTTCGAAAAAAAGTTACTGTCATTTTTGTTTGCAACAACGTCCTCAGCCGCCATTTTGAATTTCAAAATGGCCGCCATTATTGTTCATAAATAATAGATTGTGACCTTCATCTCGACCATGTGAGCAATGTAAAGATTGTAATCTTGTGAACTGCTTATTGCTTATGTATTGCATGGTGTTTCGATTTCATTGGCACGAATGGGTTAAATTGAAGAGCTTCCGCCTAACAACTGTACAATGTCTTATACGTGCCGTGGAAATGTATAGTAGACTGTACCGTTAACGTTTTGTCATAATTTTGCCAAACATTCGTTGGAAGGGCGAGTTACATATCAGATAAATTGCCATTGCTTGCGTATTATCTGGAAATTTCATGGGAAAGGAAATTAAAGACAGCTTTAAAAGGACTTAGATGAGTATTACTTGTGACGCTTTCATACACAAAATCGGTTGGATATTAATTGACATACCTAGATCATTTTCGCAAAATCGTTGTCATCGTCACATTATGGTAACTTGTAGGTCAAGTAGCTGTATAAAGATAGGTCATTATTATAGCGAAT